>BPTQ01000004.1:282318449-282477005 GCA_019973895.1 Chrysanthemum seticuspe | reverse complement strand
ATCCCATAAATCTAGGAGTTGCAATTTGAAAATTGGCAATTGAGGTTCGACTCGTACCATTTTGAATACTTTCATTACTAGCAGATCAACTGATGTGATGAAAATATGTCAATTTGGATCCTAGTTTTCAATGAAAATTAAATGGTTATATGTTTATGAACCATGGGTATTTAATTTTCTTGAAAAGGTTAATTATCGAAAATAATAAAATTGAATTTTGTAATTCTTTTGAATGTATAAATGCAACATTTAACCGTAAACGTAGTTTAGTCTTTTATTAGTAAATTGATCCATTCTGCTTTCAAATAAATGTTTGATCGAGAATAATTTACCGAAAAGATAAACAAAGTCTCTTTTCCATGCGAGAAGAATGAGACTCAATCCTATTCCTTTTCATGAATGAGAAAGGTATAATAGGAACATTTGAATTGTCTAAATTCTAATGTAACTCATTGCAATGAATTGCACAACTTATTTTCCATAAAGATTTCATTACCCTCATTTGGTGAATGAATTCTTGTGTAACAAACATGAATGTTTGTTAAGTGGAAAACATGTATGTGAGTTACTAAATTAGAAGCTAGACTAATTACCGCGAAAATTGGTAAAAGGAAAACTAGCTTTATTTATCTAGTTGTTTTGCTTTAACCTTTAAAGGTGCTACATACCATTATGGGCATGGTAGGCCTGTTAAGGAAGAAATTGCATACCCAATTTTTCGAGTTAATAACATTGATGGATAACCTATCATTCATAAAGTAGAATACACCTTTTAGTACCTTAGTAATGATTACGTATGGTTCTTAAAGGTGTAGGAAAGTTAAAAGCAAGCAAGTTGTTTTCACTGGTTATGAAACATTTAAAATGTTGTCAGATTCAGTGGGAGCATTTGTGTTGCATTACTGAATAAGAAGTTGTTTTATTGATTTCTAATTCAGTGGGAGCTACAAGCCTTATTTCCTGTGTAGTAACCTAGATTATCTTCAAAGATAATTACTTTTCAATTGTAGGCAATTATGTTTTTAAGGAGAGTCATGTGCGTTTCCTTACTAATCAATATAGCCCTACATCTACTTGTTATATCTATGAAACAAATCATATTAATCAAATAAACGAATGTGTATCGTGTTGTTTATCTGCTACATGATGTTGTTACATGCACAAGTGGGAGAAATCTTTATTGTGTGCAAGGTACAACACATATAAATATGATTTAAATGGATTCTCTTGACCGCAAGGTAAGAGAGTAACGTTCTAATAGGAATTATACATTTAAATGTGTATGATTGCCCTATTAAGAACATGTGTCAAGATGATAACAAAGACTACTTTATTTTAAATATTTATGTCATTCAATATTTAAGAAACACTTGTTGTTGCAATTTATGTTACGTGAGAACGTGAACTAGATTATAGACCAAGGTAAAATATCCACGTGTCGTGAGAACGAGCATGGATGATTTTGCAGTTTCTTACATTGAACATTTCATGGATGACATAATTAAATTAAGTAATCTAATACTACTTTGATTTTAAGTATTCATTGAATGACTTAAATATATGTAGTAAATATTAACTTGAAATATTAAATTAAAACCCGAGGTGGTGTTCATAATTACTTTAATTATAAATGTTTATGATTTTGTAAAGTCACAAACATGAAGTCTTTTAATACAAGACTTACAATATAAAGTAAGACGTTAACTTGCTATATTTTAAGACATATGCATGAAGTCAATGAGTTGATCAATGACTTATAACGTATAGTGGGATTATAACTGATATGTCTTTTGACTTGGTCAAGAATACCTGTGTTATAATACATGCAATTGACTTGGTAATTCTATTGTACCATTAAGTTTTACTTTGTTGGTAAATAGGTAAGCCAAAGAATAGATGGTTATCTTAAATATTGTTAGATTATCTTATGTTGGGAATTAAGGAAAACTACTGATTCTGCCGAAGATCCTGCCGAAGTGATTCTGCCGAAGAAGAAAGGATTCTGCCGAAGTTATACTTCAGCAGAAATGTTAAAGCAGACATTGTGTTGCTGCTGAAAGTGGGAACCATGTAGGAGAGATAAGCTCAGTTTAGAGTAAAAGTCAGCGCCGTATGTATAGGTTGGCGCCGTATTATGTAGAGCTTACTCAGAATAAACACGATGATTAACAAAACAAAATGATTAATTGCATGCTTGTCTAGAAGCATGCTTGGTCTATGTTAGTATTAGGAGCATAATTTGTCAACGCTCACTAGGGTTTCTTGCCTATATAAGAAACCATGTTAGTATGTAATAGATAAGCTTTTCTCAAGTTTCTCAAGTCTTGAAAACTATCCGAAACATAGAGTTTCTATAATCAAAGATCCATAGAGGATCAAAAGTGTTCTTAGTTATTATAACTTGTATTTATTTTCCGCTACAATACCAAGTTGTAGAGATCTTCTATTAGTTTTCTTGTGATTACATAGGCAACACTAACGATCTCCGAGTGCTTAAGATCTATCAAGGTCTGTCTGTTTCTAACAAGTGGTAAACCTATCTCTGATAACACTTGTTAGAAACAGACAGACCTTGATAGATCTTAAGCACTCGGAGATCGTTAGTGTTGCCTATGTAATCACAAGCAAACTAATAGAAGATCTCTACAACTTGGTATTGTAGCGGAAAATAAATACAAGTTATAATAACTAAGAACACTTTTGATCCTCTATGGATCTTTGATTATAGAAACTCTATTGTTGGGAATTAAGGAAAACTACTTATTCTGCCGAAGATCCTGCCGAAGTGATTCTGCCGAAGAAGAAAGGATTCTGCCGAAGTTATACTTCAGCAGAAATGTTAAAGCAGACATTGTGTTGCTGCTGAAAGTGGGAACCATGTAGGAGAGATAAGCTCAGTTTAGAGTAAAAGTCAGCGCCGTATGTATAGGTTGGCGCCGTATTATGTAGAGCTTACTCAGAATAAACACGATGATTAACAAAACAAAATGATTAATTGCATGCTTGTCTAGAAGCATGCTTGGTCTATGTTAGTATTAGGAGCATAATTTGTCAACGCTCACTAGGGTTTCTTGCCTATATAAGAAACCATGTTAGTATGTAATAGATAAGCTTTTCTCAAGTTTCTCAAGTCTTGAAAACTATCCGAAACATAGAGTTTCTATAATCAAAGATCCATAGAGGATCAAAAGTGTTCTTAGTTATTATAACTTGTATTTATTTTCCGCTACAATACCAAGTTGTAGAGATCTTCTATTAGTTTGCTTGTGATTACATAGGCAACACTAACGATCTCCGAGTGCTTAAGATCTATCAAGGTCTGTCTGTTTCTAACAAGTGGTATCAGAGACAGGTTTACCACTTGTTAGAAACAGACAGACCTTGATAGATCTTAAGCACTCGGAGATCGTTAGTGTTGCCTATGTAATCACAAGCAAACTAATAGAAGATCTCTACAACTTGGTATTGTAGCGGAAAATAAATACAAGTTATAATAACTAAGAACACTTTTGATCCTCTATGGATCTTTGATTATAGAAACTCTATTGTTGGGAATTAAGGAAAACTACTGATTCTGCCGAAGATCCTGCCGAAGTGATTCTGCCGAAGAAGAAAGGATTCTGCCGAAGTTATACTTCAGCAGAAATGTTAAAGCAGACATTGTGTTGCTGCTGAAAGTGGGAACCACGTAGGAGAGATAAGCTCAGTTTAGAGTAAAAGTCAGCGCCGTATGTATAGGTTGGCGCCGTATTATGTAGAGCTTACTCAGAATAAACACGATGATTAACAAAACAAAATGATTAATTGCATGCTTGTCTAGAAGCATGCTTGGTCTATGTTAGTATTAGGAGCATAATTTGTCAACGCTCACTAGGGTTTCTTGCCTATATAAGAAACCATGTTAGTATGTAATAGATAAGCTTTTCTCAAGTTTCTCAAGTCTTGAAAACTATCCGAAACATAGAGTTTCTATAATCAAAGATCCATAGAGGATCAAAAGTGTTCTTAGTTATTATAACTTGTATTTATTTTCCGCTACAATACCAAGTTGTAGAGATCTTCTATTAGTTTGCTTGTGATTACATATGCAACACTAACGATCTCCGAGTGCTTAAGATCTATCAAGGTCTGTCTGTTTCTAACAAGTGGTAAACCTGTCTCTGATAACACTTGTTAGAAACAGACAGACCTTGATAGATCTTAAGCACTCGGAGATCGTTAGTGTTGCCTATGTAATCACAAGCAAACTAATAGAAGATCTCTACAACTTGGTATTGTAGCGGAAAATAAATACAAGTTATAATAACTAAGAACACTTTTGATCCTCTATGGATCTTTGATTATAGAAACTCTATGTTTCGGATAGTTTTCAAGACTTGAGAAACTTGAGAAAAGCTTATCTATTACATACTAACATGGTTTCTTATATAGGCAAGAAACCCTAGTGAGCGTTGACAAATTATGCTCCTAATACTAACATAGACCAAGCATGCTTCTAGACAAGCATGCAATTAATCATTTTGTTTTGTTAATCATCGTGTTTATTCTGAGTAAGCTCTACATAATACGGCGCCAACCTATACATACGGCGCTGACTTTTACTCTAAACTGAGCTTATCTCTCCTACGTGGTTCCCACTTTCAGCAGCAACACAATGTCTGCTTTAACATTTCTGCTGAAGTATAACTTCGGCAGAATCCTTTCTTCTTCGGCAGAATCACTTCGGCAGGATCTTCGGCAGAATCAGTAGTTTTCCTTAATTCCCAACAATCCTCCCCTAAACTGGAATTTGACGAGGTTAAGTTCCAGTTTCCTTGATAGATCGATAATGCCGTTGAGGATTGTACCAGTTTACGAATAATTTCCAGGCAAGATCCTTCCCATATCTTAAACACTTCAGAGCTATGGATGGCCAGAATCTTGAGGATTAGCAACAAAGATTCAGAAGAAGAACATCTCTATGATGAATTAATCTGTAAAGCACCAGGTCTTTGCAGCAACATATGACATCATGTACATCAAAACGGATAAGTTCAATACTATTCTCATCACTTCCAGGTGTGTTAACTCCTGTGAGAGGTGAATCATTGAAATTAATGGATTTGATGTCTCTTTACCAATAGCCATTACTACTGGAGTAGCCACATGTTTGAGTTCGAAAACTATGGTACATTGATAACCATCTGATTTATTGGCAAACCAGCAACCATATAAACGGATTTGTTTTGTCTTTACCTGTAGCCGTTTGCTCAGGACTAGTCAATTCTTAGAATTGGTGAATTGAGAACCAAATATGGATTCAGTTGCCTTTACCACATGCCAAATTCATGTGGGCTAGCCAATTCTTGGATTCCAAACAGGAATAGACCATGGTGAATTGATGACCATACAACCCTCAGCAATGAAGCATGGGTGGTTGCAGACCCAATGATTTTGAGCAAACCATTACAGCTATCAACAGATTTGTTGTGTCTTTACCAAAGCTGTACCCTTTGGACTAGCCAACTCTTTGACATACACAAGGTACATCTGGTGAGTTAAAGACCATCAGAATTGGACAAAAAAAATCCTGCATAAAAGTAGGTTTTTTTTTTTTTTTTTTTTTTTTTTTTTTAACTAAGAAAAGGTTTATAACACTGAAAAAGCTTAATAATCAGTTGAAAAGGAAAATTAAAGACCTAATTTTTATTAAATAAACGCTATCACTATTTTTAAAATGATGTTTTTGTGAGTTTTCTTTTTATGAAAGACTTTTACTTCTAAAAAGAAACTTTAGGCAAAAATAGACAAATAACATAAACAAAACAAACTAAAATGAACAAAACAAGGTAGTGCAGAGAGTACCAAGTGTCCTGATATGGATGAAGAAGAGGCCTATTGCAGTTGTTGAAGTTGAGTTTTGATCAATCCCACCAGTGCTAAAGCAGAGTGCCTTTCATTTCCCACTGGATCTGGAGGAATTTCCAATTTCTGGCTCAGCATCTTTTCGATAAGTCTTTTAGGCAGAGGGTACTTTCTTTCAGACAACATGCAAACAGTGATTCCACCCTTAGTCTCAAGGACATGCACCCGAGGGAGAGGATAGAATCTCCAGGATATAAGCTTCCACCGATGTGAGTTTTCCCAAATGGAAGATGCTTTGCTGTTGGGAATGTGGGAGTTCAACAGAACTTGAAGATCTCCTGGTAAAAACATCCCAGAACCTTGAGGTTCCTTGTTGCAGTAATGGGTGGTAACTTGAGTGAACAGAGAAATTAAGTCTGCCCTGTCGATCAAGTGTAGAATTTCCTTTAGAAAGGTGAATTCCATTGAAATGGAGTTCCTTCGAAGAAGAACATTCATCTCATCATTCTTTAATTTCCACTCTATCACCCCATCTGAGTGTCCATCAGGAAAATCAGCAGCAGACCCTTCTACAATGAAAGCTGAGTCATCAGCTTCAAGATCCAAAGGAGATATTTTGGCCATTCTCTTCTGCCTCCTCCCAGGCTGATAGATTTCCTGAGGGGGAGCATTTTCATCTAGTGCATTGGTAGTAGGACTTGTATTGGTAGATGGAGACTCGGTTGAAGTGCAAAGTGCTTTCATCCTGTGGAATATCTTTATCGCCCTCTCTGTTTTAGTTTCTGTGAGATCAGCTTCCTTTACTTCAGAATCTTCCAGTGTGACAACAGGTGCCACTGAGGGAGAGGGAGATGATGCTTCAGGTGCTTCAGGAGGAATGGAAGATGTTTCAGCAGATTGAACCTTGGTTGTAGAGGAGGCAACTTCAGAAGTTGCTTCAGCAGGAATGACTGGAGAGGATTCCTTGGTTGGAGCATCATCAGCCTTGAGTCTTTTGGCTTCTTGAACAGCTTCATTCTCTGAAATCCTTTTTAAGTTGGAAGAATGTGCTAAAGATGATGATCTTTCCTTCATGATTTGGTTATACTTGCGATACAGGACATGATCAGGAAAAGCCTTGACTTGTTTCATTGTTAGGCCAGAGTTGGACATTGAGTATTGGTTTTTCACCACCCTTCTTATTTCATCTTTAGTGGGAGGTTTGTTTTTGGCCTTCTGAGCTTGGATGGCCCTCTTTTGTGCAATTGCTTCTTGCCTCCTTTGTCTTCCCTGAGCCATCATTCGCTCCACATAATTGTCACTGAGGAAATCTTCACCTAATATACTTTGAGCCAGAGAAGGTCTTGAAATGACTTGCTGAGTTAGAATATCCCAGTGTTCAGCAGGCATCTGAACCCTCAGTTCATCTAGTTCTTTTCTTCTCTCAGGAGTTAGAGATGAAAATTCCTCTGTTTCAAGTTGTTTAGCCAATGCTACACTTTCCTTTGACTTCTCAAACTCTGCCAATCTACTTGCTTGACCTAGTCTTTCCTCCTCAGTCACCAGGTTAGGACCAAGCTCATCTTCAGTGATGACATTTTTCCCTTTATCATCAGGCTGCTTAGCACACTCTTCTTCAGTTAGATCAACTATAGGAATTTCTACTGGAGTACCTAGATCAACATGTTGATGTAGATTATCAACTGGAGTGGTCAAGACACCAACATCAGGAAGATCTGCTGAAGGTGAAGGGCCTGATGGTTCTTGAACAGAAGAAGATTGACCAAGATCTGGAGATGTATCCTCCATTTGCATATCAGCAGATGCAGCCTTATCAACCCCAGGTTCCTCTAAAGCTTCAGAAGAAACCTTATGTGAAAAGGATCTCCTTCTTCTTTTGTAAAGGACAGGTTCCTTCTTTCTTGAGGAAGTAGCAGCTACTGATGAAGGGTCATTGAGAGAAACTTCAGCCAACATGTCCAGAGATCCAAAGGGAGGAACTTCTTGTTCTTCATCAGAGGAAACCACAAGTTTCCTTTTGGAAGACCCTTTTAGTTTGTGCTCTAAGACCTTAACCTGATTCTGCAGTTCTTCAATTTTACCCCCAAGAGACAATTTGGTCTCTGCAAGTTCCTTTTTCAGATTATTAACCTCTGCAGCATACCTGTTGACAAGAGCATACACAGATGAGAGAGTAATGGGGTCCTCAGCTCCACCAGCAGATTGCTCTGTGGTAAGGGGAGCCTCATTGGACCTTTCAGAAGTATCCTGGTCATGCTCAATGTGGGGAAGATCTTCATCGAGAGGATCCCTCACAGGACTTGGTGTGGGTGGTCTATGCAAATCTGACTCATCATGAGTAGCAAGTGTGGGTGAGGGGCTGGGACATGGTGGTTGGTCTGGAGCAACATGAGTTGCTTCAACAGTTGAAGATGGGCCCTCAATAATGTTAACCAATGGATTACCATTAGTAGCAACAGGTGAGGAAGGAGGATTATGAGCCACATTCTCCTCATTAGCAGCCTCATTACCTTGGGGCAACATGGCAGCTAGCAAGGGATGATCCCCCTGAAAGTGGGTTCTCATGGTTGCAAACAATTTAGCAGTCAAAGAACCTATAGGATAAAAAGCTTGGGCTTGGGTAGAGGTGTCTAATATAATTTGTAAAAACCTTGGGTACATTAAAAATTTTCCCTTTGTCTTTTGAATATTTTCAACCATGTTTTCGAAAATATACTTAGAAAAATTGAAAGTTACCCCTTGAGAAAGACACACAATACCATATCCCAGTCTGGTAGAGAACTGGTCCCATCCTCCAGTCTTGTTGCTTATGCATTGAAGCAACGTGTGAACCAAGAACCTCCACTTCGGGCAAAGTTCCTTCTTCAACCACATATCAGTCCTTGTACCACGATAGCCAATAGCTCTTAGCCCAGTAAGCACATTTTCCTGACTAGAATGAAATGCTCCATCAGCATCTTCCAAGTGAAGCTTCCTCCTAATTAGGTCCTCTGTAACTATGTACTCTGTTTCATCAATCACAGCCCTAATCTCTGTCTCACTCCTCTTCTCAGCAGATGCCCAAAATTGAGTGATCAGAGATTCATATATCTCATTTGGAGAATGAGTTAGAGCATAACAAATCTTGGACCTTTTCAGGAATTCCACCATTGGTTCGTACAGGTCATATCCCTTGCCATTTCCCAGAAATGCAACTTTGTTGTGATCATGTTTAAATTCAAGAGCCATGAGGAATATGAGTGTTTAGAGTTAAGATTCTTGAAATGGTGAGTGTTTGTGAAAGTGGAATGAGAGGGAATTTGTTTGTTCTGAAGCGAGTGATGGTGGATGAAGTGTTTTTGCCCAAATTATAGTCAAAGAAAAATGGACCGTTTGGTTGACCATTGCTGACGTGTAGGACATCTTTGACCCAACCCAAAATAACACTTCGGCAGAAACACATGATCAATCTGCTGAAGTTATGGCATCAGCAGAATGCATCAAAGATAAGAATATCTTCGGTAAGTTTCTAGAATTACTGTGCCACCCACTTGCATTAAACTCATTGAACCTTGAATCCGTCTATAAAATGATCCCAATGTAACTCATCTTTTCACCAAGATCCCCAAATATTTACCACAAACCCTAGAAGTAAAATAAACTCAATTAACTCAATTGCACCATGAATACCAAACCTGAGATCATAGATCTCACTTCCTCATCTTCCTCATCCTCTTCATCATCATCAAGTGGTGAATCAAACCCATGGTTCCATTACTTTCCTCAACCCTATCCAAGACCAAATAAATCACCCTTTCTTTCTTCTTCAGAAGATGACAGTGTAGTGAATCCAAGTGAATCTGCTGATGATTCTGATGACTCCTATAAGGAGGGAACTTCTTACTCCCAACCTCCAGCACCTCGGTCTCAACAAAGACCTCGTGCCAGGAATCCGCCACTCCCCAAAGATAGAGAGGTGGTTCTTGGTCTCACTGCGCCATCTTTTGGTGCATGAACACACATCGTATAGAAGAAGGGCTTAAGGAGGGTGGATCGATTGCATTTTGGTTGAAATGAATAGATGAAGCACAAAGGACACGATAGTTCTCTTCGTCATCCTGCGTGGTCATCGTCATCATCAATCGTTTGCATCAATCCATCCTTCCATTTTGGTCCTTAGCATCTTCGTCGTGCTGGTCATGCATATCCAACCAGCCAGTTAAGCGGAATGGGTGGTTACGCAAGACCTACAAAAGCAAAGCCAGCATCAAATGCATATCCAGCATTCCATTAGATTTCGGAATGAAAGATATACACTAGATTAGGCTTAGCTTAAGTGTACAGCTCGTATCTTGAGGATGCAAAATAGAAGGTTGACTTTATGTAAGCTGTAAACTGTTTCTTGAATGAATGAATGAACAATTTGACTTCAATTTCTTTTCTTTCAGTATTATCTTCAGTAGAATCAAATTGTATGCTTCAGAATTTGTTATCAGAAGAAACAAGAAACACTCTTTCAGCTATCTGACCATGTACTAATGAGCCACTCTTGATGAATTTGATCTTGATCATGGGATGTATATACTGCAATCCAGATAAGGAACAGACAAAATGCAGTATAGACAACTGCAAAACAGACACTAAAACATACACAACAACAAAAACAAACTAGAGAAATATTAGAAGTTAGAGTTAGAAAACAAACTAATATACAAAAACTAATATACAAAAATCTGCAGAGTTTGCACAAATCCTCCCCTGAGGCATATGCCTCCCCTGAGGCCTATGCCTCCCCTTAAACTATTCAGTCAAGGGTTTAGCATTCCAATATTGACCACGAGGTGTTGAAACCTTGGTCCATCAAACGCTTTTGTTAATAAGTCTACCACATTATCATCAGTATGGATTTTAGCCACTTTTATCAAATGTTTTTGATAAGCATCTCTTATAAAGTGGTGCATGATTTCAATGTGTTTCGTTCGACTGTGAAAAACTGGATTTTTGACTATGCAGATGGTACTTTGATTATCTATATGAATTGTAGTGTTCATAAAGTTGTACCCATAGTCCAGCAATTGGTTTTGAATCCAGAGGACTTGTCCACAGCAATTTGCAGCAGCAACGTATTCTGCTTCAGTAGTTGAGGTGGCCACAATGGTTTGTTTCTTGCATTGCCAAGAAATCAACCTTTTGCCTAGAAATTGGCAGCCTCCAGTTGTGGATCTTCTATCCAGATTTGCACCAGCATAATCACTGTCACTATATGCTTCCAACTTGAGAGGGGATTCTTTTGGGTACCAAAGGCCTAAAAGAGGTTGGCCTTTGAGGTACTTAAAGATCTTCTTGACTGCATTGAGATGGGAAGCAAGTGGAGTGACTTGATGTCGAGAACAAACACTCACAACAAATGTAATATCAGGTCTTGAAGCTGTCAAATACATCAATGAACCAATCATGGACCTGTACAGATGAACATTCACAGGTAGATCTGGTTCATTATTTGCTTTAGCCTTTGGAGCTTCATAAGGTGTTGTGGCAGTCCTAACACCTTCCATACCAAACTTCTTCAAAATGTCCCTCACATATTTATCTTGACTGATAAAGATGCCATCTTGTTTCTGCTGAACTTGGAGACCCAAAAAGAAAGTAAGTTCTCCCATAGCACTCATTTGAAATTCACCCTTCATAAGTTCCTCGAATTCCCTGCACCAAGCTTCGTTTGTGGAACCAAATATAATGTCGTCCACATACACTTGCACCAGAATGATGTCGGAGTAATTCTTCTTGAGGAACAGAGTTTTATCAATAGCACCTCTCCTATAGCCATGCTTCAGCAGGAATGATGAAAGCCGAGCATACCAAGCTCTGGGTGCCTGATGTAAGCCATAGAGAGCTTTAACAACCTTATAAACATGATTTGGGTGATCTGGGTCTTCAAATCCCTTGGGTTGAGAGACATAAACTTCCTCTTCAATCTCACCATACAGAAAAGCACCTTTAACATCCATTTGATACACCATGAAGCCCATATAAGAAGCATAAGCCAAGAAAATGCGAATTGCTTCTACTCTAGCAACAGGGGCAAACACTTCATCATAATCAATCCCTTCCTCTTGTCTGAAGCCTTGTGCTACTAATCTTGCTTTGTTTTTGATCACAACACCCCGAGCATCTCTCTTATTCTTCAGAACCCACTTTGTCCCAATGGCATATTTGCCATCAGGTAGTGGAACCAAGATCCAAACCTGCTGATTGTGAAATTGTTGCATCTCTTCTTGCATTGCTTCTAGCCAGCTTGAATCATTAAGAGCTTGAGAAACACTGGTTGGTTCCACTTGAGAGAGAAAGCAAGCAAACAGACAATGTTTGAAGTCTGTGTGATTGTCTCTTTGCTGGTTGGAGACATAAGAGAGAAAAGCAATCTGGCCAAACTGAGGACTGGTGATAGCCCTTCTAGTTCTAACAGGTGCCAGAAGATCACCGATTATGTTGGATTGAGGATGAGCTATGTTGATCCTCTAAGTGGCAGTGGGGTTGACTTCGATGGATGAATCAAGATTAGTGATGGTTGGCTCAAATTCAGCATCATAAGAAGGTGAGGTGAAGATGCCAGCTTTGGGTTGATGATTTCCAAGATCTGAAGGTTTTGGAAAGCGTGTATAGGGTTCACCAAAGTCTGAAGATACTTGAGAAGGAACAGCATAGCCTTCAGCAGATTTGGGGATGGAAGGTGTGACAGAATCAACTTCAGCAGACACGTTGTTTCTGCTGACTCCTTCATTAGCTACCCCTTCTTTCAGTTTCTCTGCTTCAAGCTTGGCAGCAAATTCTTGAGTCTGAAGCCTAGCAAGGTCCTCAGCATAATGAGAGTCATCTTCATCACTCGAATCAGCAACATCCTTGGAGGTGGTACCTGCAATATTGTTAGGGGAGAAAGAAGGCACAAGTATAGGTTGCTCATCATCTTCAAACTCATTTTCAGAGTCATCATCAAAGGGACCTGCATTGTTAGTTGAAGATTCTTGAGAACCTGCATTTTGATTAGCCAAGTGTCTAGTGTAACCCAAGGAATCAGTTAAGTAGTCAAGGTCAAAAGACCAAGTATGACCCTGTCCTTGAACATTATGCCTATCTTCCAAAAATCTCAGGTTCAATGTCTCCTCTATCTTCTTGGCTTGCAAATTGTACACCCTGTAGGCCTTACTATGAGCTGAATAACCCACAATATAACCATCATCAGCCTTCTCATCAAACTTTCCCAACGGATCACTGGTGTTCAGAATGGTCACTTGACAACCAAAAGGTTTTAGGTAGTGAATGACAGGAACCTTTCCAAAGAGAAGTTCATATGGGGTTTTGAGTTGTGGTCTGGTAATGGACACCCTGTTTAGCACATAGCAGGCAGTGCCAACAGCTTCAGTCCAGAACATAGTGGGCAGTTTAGAGTCTGCAAGCATGGATCTAGCAGCTTCTATTAAGGTCCTATTCTTTCTTTCAGCCACCCTATTTTGTTGTGGGGTTCTTGGATTACTATAGTCCCTTTTTATGCCTTTTGACCCACAGAGTTCTATAAGAATAGCATTTTTGAACTCTGTCCCATTATCACATCGAATTCCCTTAACCTTTTTGTTCAACTGATTTTCAACAAGAGTGATGAATTCAGTCAGCACTTGAGATGTTTCATCTTTGGTTCTGAGAAAGAAAACCCAACAAAATCTGCTATAGCCATCAGTGATTACCAAACAGAAGGACTTATGATCAATGCTTCTGACTTGAGTTGGACCAAACAGATCCATGTGAAGCAACTGAAGAGGTTCAGTAATGACGCTCATAGCATTGATAGCTTTGTAAGAAGCTCTGTGTTGTTTTCCTTTGTTGCAAGCGACACAATTATGATCATTGGTGAATACTTTGGTGGGAAGACCTTCAACAAGACCCATTTTAGAAAGTTTGTTAATGGTCTTGAAATTCACATGCGCCATCCTCCTATGCCATTTAGTGGACTCATCAAGAGATGCTTTAGCCACCAAGCAAGTGAGGTCACCACCTGGTTGAACTTCATTAAGGTTGAATGTTTATAAGTTGTGGGTTCGAGGAACTTTCAGTAGAATTGGAGTTTCTTCTGGGAGTTTGAAGTCTTTAGACAGCACAAGACATTCATTCTCAGTGAAGAGAACTTTGTTCTTAGTGTCACAGATTTGTGAAACAGAGAACAAGTTGAAATGCTGAAGTTCCTTAACAAAGTACACATTTTCAAAATCCAGATGAGGTGTCTTTATGGTGCCTTTCCCTGTGATACTACCATCACTTCCTCCAAAAGTCACATTGCCTCCTCCTTCTATAGGGACAAAATTGTGCATCATATCCCTGTTCCCAGACATGCTTCTGGAACAACCACTATCAACAATACCAATATTCTTATGCTTAAGGGGATGATCCTACAAACAACAACAAAATATATACAAACAGTTAGAATTCGATGGAGGTTCAAGTCATTACTGACTTGAACCTGCCTTGTGGATCACAGGTTTAGGGCATGAAGATTTAGAGGATCCACCATTGTTCTTGGTCCTCCATTGGTAATTGGGTCCCTTGTTAGTCCAAGAACAACCTGCTGAGGGCTTCACAGCAGTGCTCCCATATCCCATCCCAGCATACGTAGAGTCAACATATGTAGGCCAATAACCATGTTTAAAGTATGGGCTAGTTGGTTGGACATAAGGTTTGGTAACTGAACCTCTCCAATGAGAGTCAGTCTTTGTAGCTTGAGGGACATAAGGTGGAATATTAGCAACATTGGTCCAGTTAGGTTTGTGTTTCTGGAGAGTAGCACATGCACCCAATCTTTGTTCATAAAAATCACAATCCTTAATCAAATGAAATTTACTGCCACATACAAAACATGTCTTCTTCTTAGAAGTTTTATTCAAATATGGAGATGTTGGATTACATGCAGAGGTACTTAAAACAGATACATTCAAGGAATTGATTTTAACAGACTGATTATTCAAACATTTAAAAGATAAGTCTTCAGGAGAAACTGTCTTGGAAGTTGATTCCTCAGCAGCTTCCCTAGAGGGCTCACAAGAAGACTGGGGTGCAGGCTTGGGTGTTGGTTCAGGCTTGGGAAGGTCAGACTTCTCATTTGAATCACAGCTTTCATAGGAAGTAGACCCTTGATCTGATGAATTGTCACTGTCAGAGCAAGAGACAAAATCATTAGATGAGGTATCAGGGTCTGGCAAGTCTTTTGACTTTTTGCCATATAGGTGATGTGATCCATCAAAGTCAACAGTGATGGATAGGTCTGTTGGCATAAATTCACCTCTAATAGGACCAGGGACAGCATGCAAATCACCTTCTTTTACAAAGTTAGCTAACCCTGCTGATGTAGGTTTACGCCCATCATACTTAGCTTCTGGACCTACATATTTTTGAAAACCTAAACCTATAGGGCATGTCTGAGATTGACTAGTATAGATGATTCTATTTAAGCTTTTACCAGACATTTGCCATTCATTATTCCTAGCAATTTCCTCAGCTAGTTTTGCCTTAAGCTCTAGGTTCTCAGACACAGCTTCATCCTTAGCTTTCTCAGACAGTTTTAAGTAATTAGTAGCCACTTCTAGATCAAACTGTAAAACCTTTATCTTTTCTTCATAAGCTATTTGATTCTTTTGAAACCATACTTTTTGTCTTTCTACAGTTTTTAATGCAAGTTTATGAGCTTCATTATCAATATAGCATGCATCAAACTTAGGTTTCATAGCATCAAATTCTTCTTTAAGTTCATTGTATCTAAGACTACAGCCAAATATACAATTGTGTACCTGAGATAGTCCCATCAAGGCAAACTGATCATGCCTTTCATCTGAAGTGCACCTTGCAAGCAGTCCAAGCTTGTCAGTATCATGAGCTTCCTCATTAACAGGTTCATGTGCAGTCCAGTTTACCTGTTCATCCATGGTGAGGAGAGCTGCTGAAGCTCCAGCTTCCTGCTGTTTCTACTGATAGGAAAGATATTTGGCTCCATCTCCATTCTTTCTGTCCTTGCATTCTCTTGAGAAATGCCCCATCTGATGACAAGTGTAGCACTTGACTTTCCTCCTATCAAAACGAGCTGGTTCCTTTCCCTTGAAAACAAACTTCCTTCCAGCCTTCTCTTCAAACCTTTTGATGTCCACTGACAGCAATGCCACCTGCATTTTCATCTTCATTTCCTCCATTTCAAGAGGGTCCAACTGATCAAAGTCTTCATATGCAAGATACTGCTGAGTATCATAGTCAGCAACAAACGAATGAAGAACATCCTCCATCACACTACTAGTCTTAGGTTGTGTTGATTGTGGAGTGGGACGAGTGTTATGTGGTGGAGTGGGAGAGCAGGATGCTGGAAAGTAGTTGGAACTAGGAGATGATGGAAAATAGTTGGAGCTAGGAGCTTGTACCATCATGTTGGAAAGAGATGTCCCAACAAAAGCTGCATGGTTAGAATAAGATGTACGATAGGGAGTCCTGACATCTGGTTCAAGAGTTCTGAGTTTGTTGTATAGCTCATCAAAAGTGAGCATGTCCAACCCTCCTTTAGCCTTGAGTGCAATACTAACATGCAACCATGATGGCGGCAAGGACTGCAAGAACTTTGAGTTGCAATCTTCATTATCTGGTTTAACATTCAGCTGATTCAGCTGACTCAAGATCCTATGGAACCTGTCGTATCCCTTGTGGATACCTTCTTCTTCTGATATGTTGAAGTCCTGAAACTGTTGTCTTAGCATGGACTTCCTCATTCTCTTTGATTCTTCATTTCCACCGAACCTTGCTTTGAGAGCCATCCATATGTCTTTAGCATCATCCATATGGTGAAAATCACATAGATGATCTTCAGGTATGGCTTGAAGCAGAATAGTCTTCACTTTATGCTCTCTCTGCATGGCCAGCACTTCTTCAGCAGTTTTTGGTGGAGCCATGATAAACTTCCCATCCCTGTCAGGAATCATTTTCTTTAGACTGTTTCCTTTCTTTACTACCTCCCACAGATTCCAATCAATATTGGAAATCCAGTTTTCCATCTTCATAGTCCAAAGTTCATACTCTTCCCTCTTTAAATAAGGGAATTTACCATTGCTGTTTGTGAGACTGAGCTGTTTCATGGAAGTGGTGTTGGTGTTGTTTGTGTTGGTGACTTCAGTTTCATTATCGGATCCAGGCATGGTGAATGAATGTTTGATTGAATGGGGGTGAGAATGGTTCTTAGTGTCGTAGAGACTTTCCCGAGGCTCTGATACCACTTGTTAGAAACAGACAGACCTTGATAGATCTTAAGCACTCGGAGATCGTTAGTGTTGCCTATGTAATCACAAGCAAACTAATAGAAGATCTCTACAACTTGGTATTGTAGCGGAAAATAAATACAAGTTATAATAACTAAGAACACTTTTGATCCTCTATGGATCTTTGATTATAGAAACTCTATGTTTCGGATAGTTTTCAAGACTTGAGAAACTTGAGAAAAGCTTATCTATTACATACTAACATGGTTTCTTATATAGGCAAGAAACCCTAGTGAGCGTTGACAAATTATGCTCCTAATACTAACATAGACCAAGCATGCTTCTAGACAAGCATGCAATTAATCATTTTGTTTTGTTAATCATCGTGTTTATTCTGAGTAAGCTCTACATAATACGGCGCCAACCTATACATACGGCGCTGACTTTTACTCTAAACTGAGCTTATCTCTCCTACGTGGTTCCCACTTTCAGCAGCAACACAATGTCTGCTTTAACATTTCTGCTGAAGTATAACTTCGGCAGAATCCTTTCTTCTTCGGCAGAATCACTTCGGCAGGATCTTCGGCAGAATCAGTAGTTTTCCTTAATTCCCAACATCTTACAATATTAATTCTAATGGAATACCATACTTTTATGGTATGTTCAGTTAGAAGAATCAAAATCTATTGGCATTGTTTGATTCAAGATAACTATAGTTTCTTCCAAAAGTTATCAAGGTTAGTAGATTGAGTATAGATTGAATATGCTCAATAAGACTCCAACCTAGAAGATTAATAAGACACCATTTGTTTATGGAATGTGATGAATCACATTAAGTCTTAATAATGAAGTTCTAAATTTGTTAAACTACTTGTAAAGTGGGTTGTAACAAACTATTGTCAGGAACTGTCAATGCTTTTTGTAATATCCCAAAAGAGAACAATATATTGTTGCTCTACTTGATAAACTATTTAAAGATAATTTTTAAATTGTTAAAGGCAAGTGGGAGTTTTGTTTAGATCGTGAAAGATTAAATTACAAAATATATAATCTTCTAAAATACACTAGAAAATATCATGATGAGGCTAAACATGTAAATGATAGACCTCAATATGATGGAATTGTCATTCATAGATCCGTAAGGATATCTCAGATATTTAATATGCTGAGGATTATGAGTTACAGGATCATGGTAAGCCTGTTAATCATGATGATGAATTTACCAAATGTTGAATTGTGGTAAATCAATCATACTATGAATGTTGAGATGCTGTCCATAAAGATAATCAACTTTAGATACTTGGTTTATCTTAATGATGAAAATGAGTTTCTTCAAAGGATGGAAACCCTAGTGGTTTAAATCTTTGTGTAGAAATCATATGGACAATATTGTACACATATTTAATGCATGTCTAGTGATAATAATATTAATCATATTTAAGCAATTAACTATGATTGAATATTCTTTTCTAGATACATTAAATAGAAGTATAAAGATTATAATTGTCATACTTAGTTTTATTGATATGAAATTTTGACAATGAATATAAAAACTCTTTGTTGTGGAATTACTTTTGCGAGGACGATAAGTAATACAAAGTAGTTTTATGAATTCAAATAATCTTTGAATATGTACAAACTGCAAGAATCCATGAATGGATATATGCATGCATCTATGAGATGATTCTTATGTTTAATATTAAATCCATGTTTGATTTAAAAATTAAAATAAGATAGCTCATAATTATTCCTGAAAGCTAGTGGGAGTATTAGTTTCTTAAATCTTATATGTTGTATGGGCAACTACATTTCACCTAAATTAAGTTTTAATTGGGAATGAAACTTCGTTTGTAAGATTTGGAAATAAGAAATACAACCTTGGAATATATGTTTATTACTATAAACATATGCGGTAAATAAATGAGTATAATAGAACATGATGGATATATAATGAGATCTTAAAGTCTAACTTGAAGATTCATCATGTACATCATGTTGTAAGATTGTTGTGTCATGCTTGATTACAAGATGATTTGACAACATTGAAAGTTGTTAGTGTAATAAATATTTTTAAAAGGAAATATGTTTGGATTTAGAATCACATTCCATAGTCTGGAGATGCTCCTAGATTCTATGGATGAAAATATGACAAGTGTTTCATAATTGGCATTGCCAACAAACTTGAGTTTTGGTAGGCACCAACATTACACTATAACTGTTCAAAGTTTACGGATGTTTAAAGAGCATATTGTTGTACACAATGATGCTAGTATAATTGAGATGACACTCAATTCTAGTCATGGTATCCTTGATGATGACCATGTTGACTAATTATGTTCCGCTAAGGCCATAGTTGCATTATACATTAAAGAATAAAGAATACTTTAAACTTTAAGTTTTGGAAGATGATTGTCATAAAAGGGTGGTTCAGGTTATCACGCACTTTTAGGAATGATATGACAATATCAAGATATGTGTAAACACATACAAGAAATTCACTTATTGAATTCTTGAAATAAGTATTCTCAAAATTCCTATAGATCATAGTTAATTGAAATTATGCCTTGTCAACAAGTATGATTCTCATGACTTGTGGCAAAATTCATTAACTAGTATTATCATGCATTGATCTATTTAGTATTTGGATAAAGGATGTTAAACAATTATTATTTATAATGAATTAAAGTACGGTATACGTTTAATTTCATTTATAATATTGTGTCCTGTATTTGCATGTTTAAATCCTTGAATAACTTAAGTTATTCTAAATAGTCCGTTGTCAATCAATAACATGGGAATGATATTGAATTAAGACAAATCTGAGTATTAGTTAGAGTATACTTGAAAGTATGCTGATGAGTAGCATGACTAATTTCAGATGATATTCAATGTATTGAGTATAGGACTTATCCCACCCGCATGATAATACTTTATGGATCTTTGTCATTAAGTATATCATGGATATTTATCCTCAGAATTGAGATACCAGAGATATGTCATGGATGTAGTGCATTTTTGTGAAGCAATCTAACGCTATACGTAACTGGTAGTTATAAGGGTTGTTTTCAGAAGTGTTGCGAAATTCATGAATTCTGCTTGTAGTCAAAACGGGATTTGTTTCCTTCAAATTTATTTTGAAGTATAATACTGATGGGCCCCTCGTAGGGTTGTTAAGATGTTTGCATGGCCATGCCCAAGGTCTTCTGGAATATGTTCAGAAGAATTGGTAATCTTGATCAATCACATAAAGCGAGAAACTGAATAGTTAATTAAGAAATGAGTGAGATCCATATTCTTATTAACATGGTATTAGAAACAAAAGGATGAATATGATGATGAATCATCAAAACTTGGTTTTTCTCCAGAAAACCATACACGAGTTGTACCGGGGGCATTGGCGTGTTGCTAGACGCTAACCAATGTCATTTCACGTTTTGTAAACATATCCAAGTGGGAGCTGTTGGAAATGTATATATTTACAAATACGTAAATGTCCGGATTCGAACTCGTGACCACGGGATTGCACACATTAGCGAATGAGAATTAAAGTTAAATAATTAATGTTAATGTTTACGATTAATTATTGCACATTAAGTCCGTTTAACGATCGTTAAGTATTTAACGGAAAAATGACTAACGACCGTTAAATGAAAAGAGAAAGGACTAGTAATGGAAAATCTTCCAAATGGAAAAGTTTTAGGTTTCTCTTGGGCTTGTATCATGGCCGGCCAAGGGGAGGGTTCTCAACCCAAGCCCTAACTTGTTCCCAAAGGTTTCCATACACTATATAAACAAGGCTAGGTTCTAGGGTTTTTCATAACTTTGTGCATTGAATTAACCCTAGATCTCTCCTCTCCTCTCTCTTGCAATTCTCGGCTGAACACCCCTAGTTAGGGAGTTTGGTTTTGTTTTTTTCATAAAACAAGGACTTGTGTTAGATCTAGCAATCGCTTGATTCGTTGGTTAATTCGTGTGTACAAGAACGTGGTAGTAAGACACTATTCTTACACCAATTGGTTTGACTTGTAAAACGGTAAGGGACAACTCTTTAAACCACTTCTTTGTTTTGTTCAAGAGATCTGACATTCGCAAGAGGCACGTTACGCATACTTTCAGTTAATTATTTATTTGTTATGATCTTAAGTCTTCCGATGTGTACTCTTGATGTCTACATGTTTTATTGTATGTCATGTATTATAAACTCAACAGTTGTTGGGTTATATTTGAGAGAGTTGTGGGTTTTTAGGGTTTTTGTCTTTATAGAATCGATTGCAAGGTTTTGTTGTCATCTAATTCGTTGACGTAAGGTATTTTGGTTTCTTTTTTTAGTTGCGGATTTGTTGATATGTATTTGTATTTGTTTAATATTTGTGACATATCTGATATGTGGTTATGATTGCTGCTTTTACATGTTTTGTTGCGAGTTGTGTTTTGTTTAATCTTTGTGATGAGTCTCATATGTGATCATGATTGTGCGTTGTATGTTGTTGGAAGATTTAGCATGTTAAACATGATTGTAATTTTCAGGTAAACGTGCTTTTGGAGTGCTGACAACCGTATGGTATAAAAAAGTACTTGCTTGGCAATCTTTTGTTTTCTATTAGGGGTTAGAGTATGTGAGGTTGAAAATGTGGTTTGGAAGGTGTAACAGTGTGATTTATTTCATTGATTTGTGTTTTGTTTCTTGCAGGTTTTTAGTTTCTTGCTACATTAGGTGTGTTATGCTGGTGTAATTTGGAGTTACAGTAAGGGAGAATTTACAGGTTTGTATAAAGGCCTTTAAATTGACAATACATGTATGTTTTCATTTTTGGAGTTTATGTTCTTCAATTTAGTTTTTATCGTATATGAGTTTCAAATTTCATCAAGGATCTTTTTCTTATATCTAAATGCAGATTTTTGGGTTGTGGTTGATGTTGTTATCATGTCGATTATGTGGATAGCAAAACCAAAAAGTTTTATGCATGCAGGTTAGCCTCATCACGTGTACTCTTTTCATTTTTAGTGGTAATAGTCTGCATCGTATGGGTTTTAATGATTCTGGAGTGCCATCATAAGATATCATTTTACATAGTATGCTACGGGAAACTGATTAATGTCCTTCAGTGTAGTTTTTGGATCGTCCTTAGTGTTGCGAGCCTTATTAAGAATTTGTTACGATAGTTACTTGAGTCTATGTTTTAAGCTCAATATTGATGGTCTTACCGTGTAATTTAGATATCTTGATATATGTTTTTGTTTCTTCAAGCTTCGTGATATCTTTTATAGTTTTGTATGATATTCTTAAATAAAAATAATATTGACGTACAATGTTTTTGAGGATCAAATGGGTGGTTTGGTTGAGTTTTTAAGCAAAACGACTGTGCTTTATCAAGTTTTATACGCAACCTTGCATACATTACAACCACACACTCAATTTCCCAATTTGTATATAGTATTCTTTGTTGGAATCACTCCTAAACTAGATTTCAAGTGTTAGTAATTAATATGTAATAGTTAGCTTAATATGGCTTTTAAGTTAGTATTCATGCCAAGGCTTATGTAGAAAGCCCATGAGCCTTGGCCTACGCCCATAAAGGAAAGGAAGGGAACTTGCATGTTGCCCTAGTTCCTTCCTATAAATAATGCTTGTAAACCCTCACTTGAGGGTTGGTTGTTCAATTCACTCTTCACACTTTACGCATAACCTTTCATATTATCATACGTGTGTGTGTTTGGTATTGTTCATCCAATCACTCTTCATATCTATTTCTTCTATTGATGCTTGTGTTACTAATATGGGAACCTAACAGTGGTATCAATCGCCAAATAGTTGGGTGGAAAGGTTTTGTTTTTGAAGTTATTTTTGGTCTTACGCGTAACTCACGGTTCTCAAACTTTGTCATGCTTAAAAATTCAATTTTTACACTTTTCAATCCAAGATTCTTGTACTTTCAACGTTTTTAGGTGTTAAAATATCTGTTTTTGGCAAAAAGTTTTGAACTTTACGTGTATTTCTTTGATTTTAAACTTGGTTTTATACGTAGGATCATTTCTACGCATAAGGTGTTTCTAAGTTTTGGATCATCAAGTTTCACACTTTTGTGTTATTTTGGTGATATTGAAGCTGTCTCATCTCAAAAATCTGGTTTAGAAACACTTTGGGCTAAAAATCTGTTTTGGTCAAGTTTTACGCGTAACAAAACCCTAAAGTTACGCATAACTTTTCCTTGGATCGATCTTCAATTTTCGTGGTTTACTCAGTGTTTTCTTGCTTGGATAAGCCTGAAAATACTTCGACTTTGGATATCATTTACACTGTGATAGTGTAAAGAATTTTTGGGCAAAACCTTAATTTTACGCATAAGCTCACTCTTACGCGTAGAACTCTTTACGCCTAAGCTTAATCTTACGCCTAAGCCTTGTCTTACGCATAAGCTAATCTTACGCATAAGTTTTCTACGCCTAACTTTCAGTTTATGCATAATCTTAGTGTTTCTCAATTCTTACGCGTAAGCTAATCCTACGCGTAAATATCACTTTTACGCGTAAGTTTGGTGTTTTTACGCCTAAGTGTTACTTTTCCTAAATTTGGTTTTTCACGCCTAAGGATACTTCATCAACAACGTTTCATTCAACTACAAAGATCCATTTAACAACACAAGTTTTCAACATGTCTCAACCACCATACTCTAACTACTTTCCTTACACGTATAATCAACAACAACAACAACTAAGTCCACAACATCAACAATTCAATCAACAACAACAAATTTATCAACAACAATTCAATCAACAACATTATCCACAACAAGGAGCAATTCCACCTCAAATGGTTCAACCACCACCTAGTCTTCAAGTACAACCTTACACAAACGTTTACAATCAACATCCATCCAGGAATACTATGAAGGAACCAACTTGGTTTGCAAAGATGTATGAAGCTTTAAGTAGCCAACAATCCATTCATGAGGCAGGATCACTTGATAGACCTCCAATGCTCACTCCCGGAAACTATGATCAATGGGTGATTAGGTTCTTTAGGTTTTGTGATCTAAAGAAGCCACATGGAAAGTTCTTAAAGAAGGTCATCTTGGAAGGTCCATTTCAGATGCCTATTCTCGTTACACCCGGAGATCCAAATGCTATTCCACCAAGAGATGATCTCACAAACATTGCAACTGTCGCTGACCTTTCTGGTGATGAACTTCTACACTACGAAGTTGATGAGCTAGCAATGCAATATATCCTTTTAGGATTAACCAATCCAATCCTTCGAAGTGTTGATGCTCAAAAGACTGCAAAAAAGATGTGGGAACATATTCATCTTCTTATGGAAGGCATTGAACTCAATCAAGAGGATATGGAATCCAAAATTTACTTGGCTTATGAACACTTCATGATTGAACCCGGAGAGACATTAGAGTCATATCATCATCGATTCGCAGACATAATCAATGACTTGGACAAACACAACATCATCATGCCAAGAATTGCTGTTAACACTAAGTTCCTAAGTAGTCTTGGTCCTGAGTGGGAAAAATATGTCATTTTCATCCGTCAAGCAAAAAATCTTCATCATGCTACTTACGGATTGTTGTACGACTATTTGAAGCCACACCAAAAAGAAGTTGACAAAGAAAGGACTATCCGTGGACTCCCGGCCCCACCGTCACTTCCGGACAATAAACAACTTGCTTTGTGGGCTCAAACTAGTTATCCTCCTTAACCCTCTCATCAACCAACTGCAACAATTACACCATATGATCCGTCACAACAACAATCTCAACAATCTCAATTGGTTCCATACAACAACAACAATGATCAAGCACTTTACAGTTAAGCTAATGAGGACTCCGAAGCTTTCGATGCATTGCAACAAGGATTTGTTATGATTGCTAAAGCCTTCGGCCGGTATACAAATAAATCCAACAATCGCATTCGCTCCTCATCAAACACAAAGAATCAGGCTGTTGTGAACAATGGACGTGTTGAAGTTTAGAATCGTGGTTATGGTCGTCAAATGGGAGGTGGTCAAGGGTTTAATGCTATGGGAAGGAATAACATGGGTGCTCCACAACAATAGAGAGCTCAAGTGGTTGAACAGGGAAATGCTCAGAATGGGATGAATGGTCTTCGTTGCTACAACTGTAATGAGAAGGGTCACCTGGCTAATGCATGCCCAAAGCCGAGAACAAGAGGCAGTGCTTATCACAAAGAGGCTTTACTTTTGGCTCTTAAGGATGAAGCTGGTGGAACCCTCACAACAAAATAACAGAGCTTTATGGCAGATGCAGACTCAGATGATGATATGGAGGACTTGCAGGCTAATGCAGCAGTGATGTTAATGGCACAAATTCAAGCTCTTCACATGAGTGACACAGGCCCAGTGTATGACACTGATGGCTTGTCTCAGGTACCCGAACAAACCATATTCATCACTGATCTTATATCTCAGCCAACATCTGAATCCGACGAGGCTCAGAATGTTCAACATGATCCGTCCACATCTCATTCTGACGAGTCTCAACTAGACCCCGTAGTTACATTTGACGATCAAGATGACCTTATGGTTACCTTTGATACTCAAATTGACTCCGTGGTTATACTTGAGGATCTGAATAATGATCATGTTGTGACTCACGTTGAACACGCTGAACCTTTGCCTAATCCAGATGTTGATCTCTTACTTAAAGACCAACAATCCCGAATGGATGAATGTCGTTCATTAAATCAACAATTACACGGTAAAAATGCACTGTTAACCAGGGATGTTGAATGCTTAAAATGACAACTCAATTTTTTCAAAACTCAAGAAAAACGTGAAAAAGGTTTTGAAGTCGCTTTTGCTAAATCACACCAAAACGAAAAATCTTTAGAACGACAGATACGTGATCTAGCCGCATCGAAGAATGCTTTGATGTCTCAAATAGAACAACTGAAACATGAACATACAAAACAACTTAACGCTCTTACTTTGGAAAATCAAAAATTCAAGTCTGAGTTGTTAACTTGTCAAAAACAGTTCTCTGAGTACAAAAAGCGTTCCACAAAATGAATAGATGACTATCTTGAGGAAATAGTCGACTTACAAAACAAAATCAAAGAGTTTCGAACTGTTGTTTATAAACATGGTGAATCAATCACAACGATTCAAAAGTTTACTTTCAAACCAAATCCAAATGGATATGGACCGAATCTTGCTGATTACAAACCAAAGTTTTCAAACAGAGCATTCAAACCAAATCCTGAAGTTTACAGTGCAGAACATAGAGTTGATGATTCAATTATAAGTGTTGTTGAATATAACCGTCAAGAGGAATTAGATGCAGAAGACGAGAGTCGATCAAAATTAGAAAATGTTGTTTATAACAAACCATTTAACTTTTCAAAAGCCGTCACTTTCGTTGCACAAAAGGATTTTTCTAACACACCTTGGGTTATCACACCTACTTCTGAGGGTCCCCTTTCCAATAATGTACAAATTAATGGTCCTTTACCTTCACTTAGTGAAATAAAACCATTAGCCGAACAATGTAAAGTCATAAATATTTTGAAACATTCACTTCGGACATTAAACTTTTAGAACGTGAAATTGAATTTCATTCTAACATTTTCAATCGCCTCTTGTGCGTGCACAAAGAGATATTCTTCAGAAAAGAATTTTACCTCATGTCCGAAATTTGAAAATTTGTGCTATATATTGGGAAAGGGATTTTCACAAGGAGCTTGGACTTATGAAAAGAGTTTTCGAACAAACAGAAACATCAATTAAAAATACAAAACGTTAAAAGAAAATGTTACGAAAAGATGTTGATCGACTCTTGGAAGATGTTATCTGTGCTGATATCCATAATGTTGTGTTGTTGCATTCTTTGTCATATGCATTTGATTATATCTCTGCTGATACTGTTGATTCTGTTGAAATTGTTGAGAATACTGATAATGTGCTTCAGATCGAGTCTTTAAAAGGTGAAAATGCACGATTGTTAAACGAGCTTTCAAATGCAAAACGTCTTCTTCAATGGTGTCAAAAAGATTGTCACAATCGTGAACTTGCTTTGCAAAACAAAATCAACAAGTTGCATTCCACAACTTTTAATCCAAAATTTGAGCAACTGGATGATCACAACGCGTCTTTGAAATGTCAAATCTCAAAATATGAACAAGAACTTGCAAAAGTTAAAAAGGAATATGGTGTCATATTTGATTTACTCAAACAGACTCGTGATGAAGCATCAAACGAACTTGATCATTATCTTGCACACACTAAAGAAGTCATGAATTTTTCTGGAAATCTTCATTCTGAAAAGCAAGATTTTGTGCACACTATCATTAAGTTAAGAGAGATGTTAGGAAAGTATGAACAAGTTCAGCCTAGCATCATTAAGAAACTTGCACCGGTAACACTTAGAAAAAGTGACCCTCGAATGCCTACTGACAAACCACAAGATACTAATGTGTTTCCCTCTACTGAAACAGGAATACTTGCCTCTTTTCCCAACGTCCGCACTTCACAGCCTAAGAGCAATACAAGGAAGAATAGGAAGTTGCGACCTAAGAAAAGAACAATCAAGAATGCTGCAGTAGAAGAACACCCTAGGACTTTGAATAAGACTCATGTTGCACCCACTTTAGATATTGCGTCTGACAAATGTAATGGAAAAAGTGTTGTAACAAATGCTGAACCTTTAAGTACTTTTGATATTCAGTCTGAAGCTTCTTGTGTTACTTGTCATAAAAGTATGCTTTCTGATTGTCATGATAAATGTGTTGCTAAAGCTATCTTGTCTCGTTTAAGGAATCCTAAGAAACGGAATACCTCTAGGCCCACTGATGCTTCTAAGTCTGTGCTTGGTAAACCGCCCTCCTTAGATTCTAAGAACCGCATTGATGTCCCTGTAGCTCCATTATCACCTACAAAGAACGTAGTACCACCTAGTGCATTCACTAAGACTAAAGCAAAGACTAGTTGGAGATGGCAGAAATGGATACATAATACACTAGGATTTAAATGGATGCCTAAAATCATTGATGTGTGTATTTCTACTATAACTGCTTCGGAACCCTCTAACACTTCGGGTTCCACATCTACTTCTATTCCATCTGTGTCGTCTGTGTATAATGCAGGTGATACAGATCATCCTTTGGGTTGTTGATAGCGGATGTTCCCGACACATGACAGGCAGTCTTAAACTGTTATCAAACTTTATTGCAAAGTTCATTGGCACTATCAGATTCAGGAATGATCACTTCGCAGCTATCATGGGCTACAGAGATTACATCAATGGCAACATCGAAATTAGCAGGGTTTATTATGTGGAAGGTCTCGGTCACAATCTCTTCTCAGTCGGTCAATTTTGTGATGGAGATTTGGAAGTTGCTTTTAGGGAGAAAACTTGTTTTATTCGTGATCTACAAGGAAACGATCTTTGTCTGGTCGACGCACATCAAGTCTTTACACAATCTCAATGCAAGACATGATTGCTTCATCTTCTATATGTCTACTCTCTAAGGCTACATCTACAAAATCCTGGCTATGGCACCGTCGTCTCTCACATCTAAACTTTCAAACCATAACCAACCTTGCTCGATATAAACTAGTTGAAGGTCTCCCAAGATTTCGGTATTCTAAAGATCACCTATGCTCAGCTTGTGAACAAGGGAAAAGCACTCGTGCTCATTTTCCCTCGAAGGTGGAACACATCTCACATCATGTGCTTCATCTTCTTCACATGGATTTGTGTGGCCCGATGCGCATGCAGACGATTAATGGTAAACGCTACATCTTGGTAATTGTAGATGACTACTCAAGATGGACTTGGGTCTACTTTCTTCGAAGCAAAGATCAAGCTCCATAGATGATCATCACCTTTCTCACAAAAATACAAGCTCAACTCTGGAACACAGTCCGACAAATCAGAACAGACAAAGGAACTGAATTTGTGAATCAAACTCTTCGGGAATTTTATGAGAAAGTGGGAATTGAGCATCAAAAATCTATTGCACGTACACCAGAACAAAACGGAGTTGTTGAAAGACGAAACCGCACGTTAGTGAAAGCTGCAAGAACGATGTTACTTAATGCTAAACTTCCGGATTACTTATGGGCTGAAGCCGTGTCAACTGCATGCTACACTCAGAATCGATCAATGATTACCAAGCGCCACAACAAAACACCTTATGAGCTTATTCATAACCATAAACTAAACCTCAAACACTTTCATGTATTTGGATCCTTTTGTTATCCGAATAATGATCGTGATGACTTTGGTAAGCTCAAAGCCAAAGCTGACATTGGAGTCTTTATAGGATATTGTGAAAAGTCTAAGGGTTTCCGGATCTGGAATCGTCGTACAAAGCAAGTTATGGAAATGATTCATGCAAATTTCGATGAGCTTACTGATATGGCTTCTGAGCATAACAGCTTGGAACCCGGTCACAACCGTTTAAACTTCCCTCAAACCCCATCATCAGCTGAACCAAGCCCCCAGCTTACTCGTCAACAAATGGAAAAGCTATTTGCTCCGCTGTTTAGTGAGGACATTGATGAACATGCTTCAGGTGTATCCAATGTTTCCGCTGATCAACCTGATGATATTACAATACCTGATACACCTGCCACAACAACTACTATTGAAGAAGTACCACTAGTTGACTCTACAACAACAGTTGAACAAACTGCTTCCAACGACACTGAACCAGCTGATGATATTCTGAACAATGAAGTACCTCCACCAGCAGATTCTGATCCAAATGCGTTCTTCAACCCGTTTGCTAATGAAACTGCTGCACCTGATGTTGCGGAATCATCTACAAGCCATTTGAATCCTCAAAATCTGCAATGTATACCAACATCAACCCTCGACACATCGTTGGACAAAAGACGATCCTCTTGAGAATATTATTGGTAACCCGACTCAACCAGTTGTAACGAGACAACGTCTTCACACAGATGGTGAACATTGCATTTATGCACTCACTGTCTGCCAATCTGAACCTAAAAACATTAAAGATGCAATGACAAAAGACAACTGGATTGAATCCATGCAAGAAGAAATCAATCAATTCAAACGTCTTGAAGTATGGGAACTGGTTGAAAGACCAACAGGGGTCTACGTCATTGGTCTCAAATGGATTTGGAAAAACAAATTGGATGCTGAAGGGAACGTAATCAGAAATAAGTCACGTCTGGTGGCTAAGGGTTATAGACAGGAAGAGGGTATTGATTTTGAAGAATCATTTGCTCCGATTGCTCGTCTTGAGGCTGTTCGGATATTTCTGGCATTCGCGGCTCATATGAATATAACGGTCTTTCAGATAGACGTCAAAACTGCTTTTCTGAATGGTCAACTGAAAGAAACAGTCTATGTCAGCCAGCCAGAAGGATTCGTTGATCCAGAGTTCCCGAACCACGTCTACAAACTGAACAAAGCTCTGTACGGTCTCAAACAAGCTCCAAGAGTGTGGTACGATAAGTTATCATCCTTCCTCATTGCCAATAATTTCACCAAAGGTTCGGTCGATCCTACACTTTTCATACAATATCACGGGGCTCACATCCTAATCGTTCAAATCTATTTGGATGACATCATTTTTGGGTCAACACATTTAAAATACTCAAATGCTTTTGCAAAACTAATGACAAAACATTTTGAAATGTCAATGATGGGTGAACTCACATTCTTTCTCGAAATGCAATTTCATCAATCACCCCGTGGTATTTTCTTGAGTCAGTCCAAATATGCCCTTGAACTTCTTAACAAATTTGGAATGCAAAACTGTGACACCTATGCCACACCAATGGCTCATACCAAGAAGCTAGACACTGATTTACATGGGAAATTGGTGGACCCTACCAAATACCGTAGTATCATTGGGTCTCTCATGTATCTAACAGCTAGCAGGCCTGATATTGTGTTTGCCGTATATCTTTGCTCCCGTTATCAGTCGAGACCAACTGAAACCCACCTCTCCGAGGCTAAAAGAATCCTCTAATACATCAAGGGAACCATTAACTTGGGGATCTGGCATCCGAAGGATTCTGGTTTTGAACTAATAGCTTTTTCAGACGCTGATCACGCAGGATGGTTAGATTCACGAAAAAGTACTTCAGGAGAATTACAATTTCTTGGTGATAAACTGGTGTCATGGCAATCAAAGAAGCAGGATTGTACATTACTGTCCTCAATCGAAGCAGAATATGTAGCCATGTCGGCATGTTTGCTCAAGTCATTTGGATGAGAACACAACTCAAAGACTATGGTTACGTATTTGACAGAATCCCGATGTACTGCGACAATCGGAGTGCTATTGCGATCTCGTGCAACTCTGTTCAACATTCAAAATCTAAGCACATCGATCTTCGATATCATTTCATCAAGGAGCACGTGGAAAAGGGTACCGTTGAATTATACTTTGTGGTACTGAATACCAACTGGCAGATCTTCTCACCAAAGCCTTAGCTCCTGCTAGGTTTAATGAGTTGGTCCACCGGATTGGTATGCGATGTTTGACTCCAGAGGAATTGGATGAACTTTTAAAACATTCTTAAAACCAGCCAAACACCAAAACCTCTTTTGTAAATATTTTTCAAAAACAAAATACAAAAATATAAAATCTGATAAAACAACAAAAATATTCTTCTATCTTTATTTCTTTTAACATTTCAAGTACAAATCTTCCGTCAACACTTTAATCTTTCAAAATTTAGTATTTTCTCGATCACGTGTTGAGGGGGAGAAAACAAATATTTTTTTGGTTTCATAAAACTCTGTACTTGCATGTTACCTCATCCCGGTTGTTTCTTTAATTATGGTGGTCACAGTTCTGGTTTACTAACACTCCTCGGACTAAAATTTATAAAATTTCATTATTTCTTAAGTCGAGGGGGAGTGTCGTCAAATTTCTTTCCAAATATCCCTAGTTTGGTAACCTAAATGGAAGTTATGGACATTGGTTGTAAATGGTTAAGGTGGATGGACTAATTATGTCAAAATTTCAAAGTTATTTTAACAAAATACTCCACCTAACCACATTAACTCTTCTCATTTATTACTCAACCACTCAATCCTACGCGTAAAAATCCATCCACAAATCTGTGTTTCTGATCATCATTTTGTAAGTGATTTTTGATTCTTAGTGTTAATACAAACAATGGTTTTGAGTTATTTGCAAATCCAATGGATAAAACTTGAGTTTGGATGATCTTAGTGTTCTACGCGTAAGCATATGAACACAAGATCATCAGGTGTGAGTTTGTTATGATATAATGGTGTTAAAATGTTCAAAACTATGTGCCAAAACCATTTTTATCAAACTAATCCACCCAGAAACACGAATTGTCTACTTTTCAAAATTAGGGTTCATAAGTCGATTTGGGGGTTTTCATGGGTGAATGTTTTTGGATAAAAAGATAGTTGAGTGTTGTTGTTTACAAGTTGAATTGACCATATCCAAGCTTAGAATGTACTCAGAAACACTAATTGCATGATAACTGAAAATTAGGGTTTATGTTCTTGATATTTGGGTATTCTTGATTCGTTTAGATTTTGATGTTAAAACTTGGATAGAACAACTCATTTGGCTTCTTAGACTTACCAGAACTAGTTTTGTGCAATTCCTATGGCTAGAACGCTTACTCGTAGAAATTGAGCTTTAGGGTTTTAAGGTCTACGCGTAAACCATTTTCTACGCATAAGTGTTTAATGAGCATTCATGGTTTGAACTGATAAAGATTGAATGTATGTGTTAATATTGGTGTTATGATAAACTTATTTCAGGATTTCTACGCGTGAAAATTCAGAATCAAGGTTACTTGAACATCTACGCATAAGGATCACCTTACGCGTAGAATGTTATGCGTAAGAGAAATCTTACGCGTAACCTTTACGCGTAAGGTTCTACAATGGGGACTACGCGTATCCTGTGAAGGATATGCGTAAACAGTAACCTCTACGCATAAGGTTCACTCTTACGAGTAAGCCTTACGCGTAAGGTTCCATATACGCTTACGCGTAAGCTTTACGCATAAGGCCCTCTTTTCCTACGCGTAATATTTCTTACGCGTAAGTCAAGAACCTACGCATAAGCTTACGTTTACGCGTATAATCACACCTGTTTACGCATAAGCTTGCAAAATCTACGCCTAAGCCTAGTGTTAGCCAAAATTATGAATTGTTACGCGTACAAACTTGTAAATAAATAAATCATAACGCCACGAAACCAAAATGTCACTAATAAGCTTAAACATTTAATAAGTTGTGAAAAATAAGTGAAAACTTGGACTTTAAAACTCAAAGTTAACCAACTCAAGAAATTTATCACGACGTCTTTGGACTATCTGACTAACAAGTGACATTGGACTCGTAACAATCATCGACATATCACATTCAAACAATAGACAATAAAACCAACTGTTGACTAACGTAATGTCTTTCGATATGTTGGTTCTTTTGACTAAATATCTTTCAGATCACGACATGGACACTCAAATGCAAAATGTGGAAGCACCAAACGTTCTCACCATTGAAGATATCTTCCCTAATGGCTATCCAATGAAGATCGGAAAGAATAACCTTCGTGTTGATTTTGATAGTCTCACCTGCTCAGAGTCTTCTTGTTTAATAGTTGTGGACATTCTGAAGAATCACCCTTATCAGAACATGCTCACCAATTCTGCTACAGTGCCGGAGATCTACATTCACCAGTTCTGGCATACAATGCGAAAGATCAAAGGTCAAAATTCTGTGACGGTGACGCTCAACCACAAACAAGTCACCATCACACCAGCAGACTTAAGGGTTATTCTTCTCATTCCTGTCATCGAGCCAACCGAATACAATGCCACACCAACTGAAGAGGTTGTTCTGTAATTCATGATCGACATTGGTTATGACGAAGCTTCAGGAGTAATCACAAAGCATTCATACGTGGATCTTAAGAATATTCCTCAGCCATGGAGAACCCTCTACATTATCATCACCAAATCCGTTTTTGGACGTGATAGTGGTTATGAGCATCCCAAGCTCATGGAACTACAGATCTTTTGGGCTTTGGTCAACATGAAATATATTGAAGTTGAAGCTCTAATATGGGACGACATGATGTCTTTCCTCAAAAAGCTTGGCTCCAAGATCTCATATATCAGATATACTAAATTGTTGATCCAAAGAGCTCTAGTGTATAATCCTGATATCCCCTTGAGACTCAACGACCCCAACAATCACTCCATGTTGTATGAGCCTACACTCACAGTCAGATTTAAGGAATCTACAAAAAAGAAACAAGGTGCAGTGTTGCCAGATCACCTTCTAACTGAAGCAGTCAAACAACTCCATTCATACAAAAGGTATCTGGTAGCGGTTGATGAAGGCAAAGTAGGTTTTCTTGATGAAAAGTCCTCTGGTACTCCTACTAGGAAAACCAGGAGAGGCAGTGCAGGGAGTGTTACAAGCACTGAGAGTCAGAGAAAGTTTCCTAAGAGGTCACATACTCTCAAAAGGAAAGTTCCCTCTAAGGAAGCCATTCCTATTCCGATTCCCAAGTCTGAACCGCAACAAAAGCTACTGGATGAAAGGTCTGAGGAAACTGAATCAGACGAAGAGGTCACCTACTCTGAAACTGCAATCGATGACACTCAAACAGTAGCTAAACCTCCCAGTCCAAAAGCTGAAAAAGGTAAAGGGAAAACTCCTGTGCTTGAGCATGATAAGGAAAGTTCTGAAGAAGAACCATTAGATGAGGAAAGATATTATCAAAAGAAGTTGAAGAACCTCAGACTCAAATATCTTGCCGATGAATTCGTACTGGAGGAAACTCGTGGCCCCGGAGAGTCAAGTGGTGGAACTCAAGCCACACCAGTTTCCGATGCGGTTAATCAACCCGATAAGGGAACTGGTACCACCATCACCCACGAACAATAGCAAAGGCAACTTGAGGATTCCATCAACTATGACATAGAGGAACCAGACATGGAAAAGACTAAGAAAACTCCTGGTGAGGATACTAAGGTTGATGAAACGGCTAAGTCTGGAAATTCTGGAGATCTTGACTATGATGATTTTCTTCAAGATAGCCCAGCACGCTCCAAGGAAGAAACATCTGAGCCACCGAAAGACCCTGAGTCTCCTCATGTCTCATCATCATCGGACTCGTCTTCTCACTCTTCACTACCACCATCCAAAGGCACAACCATATCCACATCTAAATCTGTGAAGAAACCAACTGACTCTTGGATATCCCGGGCTAAAACCAAGATTGTCAATGCTATCAAGCAAGTCAGGAAGAAAGACGTAACCAACAAAAAGCTGAATCAACTCGCTGACAGTATCAATCTTCTACATGACGAGATAGACAAGATTTCAAGTGAAAGGGAGTATATCCAGAAGTTCATGCAACGTGATGTCCAAGGGGAACTGAACGAAATGATTAGGGGCTATACTCACAAGTTCCTACTCGACACTGTTCCTGGAGTTACAAGGGAGATGTTTACCAGACAGCTCTATCCAAATCTCATGAAATTGGTCAAGCAAACAATGAAATCCACTCCGGTAACAATGATGATCAATCCAATGGAGCCTGCAGTTCTCTCTTATGCAGAGTTGATTTCCAAGCTCGTGCTACAAATGTCTCAACGATCTGAAACTTTCACCTCTGACGAAAGTAAACTATTTGAGGCACTACTGGAATATCAACTCAAGACCTCATGCAAGGAGCAAGCTGAAAGGCCTAAGCGTCCAAGAGACGATGAAGATAAGGATAAATATAAAGATAAAGAGCCTAAACGCCCGAAGAAAACTGGTGAATCATCCTTCATGCCACCTCCACCCCAAAGGACTCCAACTGCAAGAAGATCTCCACCACGCTCTGCTGACAAACCTCATGACTCTGAGTCACAACCCCAGACAGAGAAAATCGGTGATCATTTTGAATACACTGGTGGTGACGATGAGGAAGTCCCTGAGCCCCAACAACAACCCACCTCTCCCGCCTCAGAAATGAAACCTGCATCCTCATCTAGGCCAAAGAAGAAGAAGAAGACGCCTAAGGCTGATGTCGTCTCATGGCTAGACGAAGATGACACCGAGTATGAATGGTTCTCTACAATGGTTGATGCTACTCCCGCCCTAGATGATGATCAAAATATGGTAGAAGGTCGAACTTTGGAGCATGCTAAGTTACTTCAAGAGAAGTTTCGGGTGAAGAAGATGACCAAGTCAGAGTTAAAACGTATCAAGAATGAAGCTTTTCAGTTGCTCAAAGATAGCTCGGAAAGTGCTATCGAAGTTGAATACCATCTTAAAAACATAGCACGAGCCATGTCTAACAACATCGATTGGCTCAACCCTGAAGCTAACATTGACTTCACACGAAAAGACAAGGCTCCATACTACACCGACTGGACCAGACCTCTACCAACGATTGGCCAACCAGATCAACCTAAGATTCCATTCCGCTACATCTTCAACAATGACCTGGAATTTCTTCTACACGGTAGCGATGGTTCATTGAAATAGTCTACATCACTTACACTTTCGTTCCCGACAGCCATATACTCCAACTGTATAGCCATCGAGGAAAATGCTACCCACTTGTTTGCCAACAGCGTGGAAGAGTATGACATCGATGCAATGTATGGGATTCACCATTGGCCGGAACGCTGAAGAATCTACTACAAAAGCTGCCAGGTTCGAAGGTCTAAACATGAAGTGTACAGTGATAAAGGGATCGTTGCTGTAACGCCCCGACCCGCCAAGGGTAAAGGAATCACAAATAATGGTGTCATATCAAAGCAAACAGAAATAACCAAAAGAAGTCTTAACATAAATGCGGAAATAATCCAAGTCAAATGACTTCAATACATAGGTCCCAGCGGAAGCATAATAAACTTCAAACATAATATCCGAAATAAAATAAGTCTAAAATGGCATCATAAGAAAATCAAAGCTAAAATCTCTAAGGTAAGTCCACTCAAGCACTCATCCCAAAGCAACCCAGCTTCCAATGCTTAGATACCTGCCGCGGAAGAAAAGAAAAGTGCGGCTGAGCTTCGAAAGCCCAGTGAACAGATATGAAAGCAAAAGCGAATACTAAACGATAACGGATACGAAATAAAGTGAATGAGCAATAGCAAATCATAATCATTTTCAAAGTATAAATCATAATTTCCAAAACAAAGTTTATAGTCAACTACCACGAGCCCAGAAACATATATCAGATCATATTCATATTCACATAAGGCAACATTTGTAGGGGAGACCTACCAGAGTTATGAAGGACGTGCATGCACGCAGCATCAATCATCAGATAACAGATAACATATAACATATAACAGATAACAGATCTAGGATGCATCCATACGCCCCTTCCTACATATTCACAAATATGCTTCACCATCCAGAGACGTGGCAGAACATCACTCTACTGCCCTAGAGTCATATCAGAAGTGCATCACTGATACGGACATGGAACCCCCATGACTAGTTAAATATTTGGCTCGGGTGTCAAACTATCTTAGGTCAAATCAGAATGTCATAACTGACACATATCATATTTATCAGAAAATCATTCTTGTTTCCAAAATCATAGTTTTCATATCAAATAGTTCAAAATCAGATGTTTCATAATTCAAAAATCAGAGTTCAGATAAGCAATAGCTCAAACAAATCAGAATGGGTTCATAGCAAAGGCTTAGGAAACCCTAATACGAAAGAAAACGTAAAAAGAAACCTCTACTGAAAAGGTCAGAATATCTGTACCTTATTCCAACGCAAATGATCAAAAAGCAGAAGGACGAAAAGCAAAGGATTACTCCCTCTTCACAGAACCTATAGACATTAACGGTCGCCCACGTTATTTATGATTCCATAATCATCGAAATGATCTTTTAATATTGGGTATTCATACTTTAATGATCTTCATACTTTAGGGTTTTATTAATGAGTCTTAAGTATTTTATAATTAAAGTTGTAGATTAGGGTTCGTTATATCATTTATAAAAGTCTAGGGTTAAATGTGAAAATAGTTTATAAGTCATAACTCATACATGAAATAACAACTTACTATATTTAGCTCAAACCCTAATCGACTCTCATTTATGTTCTAGGGTTTTCTTATTCTGTAATATCTCATTAATATGCATTTATTTTATATGTTACGTCTTAATGACTCTCCACTTAACCTAATACGTAATTAATAACCATCTTTTCTTTTACACTTTATCATACACGTTTATGATTTCATGTGACCATAAGTTATTAGGGTTTAGCATACTTTATGCGCTTTACATATTAAACTAGGGTTTATGTTTACGTGACCCTTACTCGTTTATTACACGTCCAAAACTCATGTACACATGTATTCGGTTCATCTAGGGTTTCGGCTAGGGTTTACACAAATCTTAGCTCACCTAAAAATGTTACATATTCAAGTTATAATGTTTTACATAAGCCGAATAGATTACAAATGGTTCGGTCCTAACTCATGCATGTTTCGGCCTAGATTAACTCAACATATACGTGACCCGATTCAATATTACTTATCACGTTACATGTTCCTTATTAGTTACAAGTTCAATTGATTAGGGTTTGCCTTGTTTTCGGTTTACACCTCTCGGCCACAAACAAAAGAGAACAAAACGCGACTAAACAAAATATAACTTGACATATACATGCAAGGTATGTTAAAGGAAGTCGAATAAACGTTATACCTTAACTTGTTGAAGCAAAAATCACAACACCAAGGTGTTATGGGTCTCGGCCGAACAAGAAGAAAGAAAAAGGAGAGGCAAAGCAAACTAGGGTTTCAATTTAATGATTATGTCTTATATTTATAGTAGTAGCATTTAGTTTAGGTTTAGGAAATAAGTTGGGTTTGGCTTGGGTCCAACCGAACACACAAGCTCACACACAATGGGCTTCGGCCCTTGGTCTCACGAACACAAACAAACGCCCTCTTGGCTCCTCTTGGTCCTCGGCTTGGCGCAACACAACAAAACAACGAGCCCGTCCAACAAATAAACGGCCCAACATATTAGCGAAACATTTAAATCCTTGTCGTACCAAAGTCGTTCACGTAATTATATTCGTTAAGTTTTATTTATTAGGTTTTTAATTTCGTAATTTATTATAAACGTGTTTTACGTATTTTTGTGATTCTTGGTTCCAAGGGTATTTTCGTACTTATATATGTTTTAGATTTTCGGGTTTTACAGTTGCTGTTAAGCATGTAGCTCTCTCGTCTAAATGGGATTACACTTTCCTCAATAAAATCGTGGTCAAAAGACAAGACGAAAGGGACTATGATTTCTATGAAGCGGACTTTCAGAATTTGTCTCTCAATGACATTGAAGATCTGTATCTTTCCAAGGTACAGGGAAGAATGAGACAATTCTCGACTGAAATCCAACGTGAATACATCAAGTCCGTGCTCAGCTTCATTAGAAGCATAGTGATCCAGGAACGTGTAGAAGACTTGCAACTTGCCGTTGAATCGTATCAAACACGTGTCAACTTCACCAGACCTCAACTAGAACTCCCTGACATCAACCATCTTCCACAATACACACTCATCAGCAAACCGTTTGGAATAGTTTACCGTAGTGAACTACATCGCAACTGCTTGATGGCGTGTAGAGATCTTCATAAGTTTGGAGATCACACACTGAAGAAAGTCAGGGATGGGTTAGCTTATCGGTTAAAGGAGATACATGAAGGCATCGGGTCGAAGAAGAGATGGAATTCTAAGGAGAAAAGGGATGTTAAGAGGATCATCACTCGGATCGATGAAAGGTTGTACAGAAGGGACCAGTTCAGAACATTGGAGAGCTTCGTAGGTGGTCGTCCCAGGATTTCTCTCACAGGCTATCAACGCCCAGTTCGCATTCCTGGCGTTATTGCTGGACTACCTGAATCTCCTGGTACCCCTTAAACTGTTTCATTTTCAATATTGATTTGGATGTGTGATTATTTTAATGACTATGGCTTGTGCACACATAACAGTGTACAACCCGTTCTTGTAATGAAAGGACCTTGTGGTACGCTTCAGTGCCGCAATCCTTATAAAAGGAGCGAAAGCTTCTTACTTTTGAGTAAAACTTATCAAAACTTTCATTTTTCAAAGTTTTGCTCAAAAGAACAAGTACTTCCCCTTACGTTTTCAAAACCTCAAAAGTTAGTATTACTTGTTGAGGGGGAGTATTTGCTAAAATCTTTGTTCAACAAAATGTTCTTCGTGGAAATCTTCCCACAAAACTCGAAATGGTCATATTTAATATCAAAACGTTATCAAAAATAACATTTATATGCCATTTTTGAGGGGGAGAAAATTAATGTGATAAGAAATATGTTAATTTGCTATTGAATCTTCGTGTGATAAGACTTAACCCATGAATTGACGAGCTCTGAAATGTCATAAATCGAAAAGATTTGTCTTCCTAGACTTATCCGAGTAGATTGTACCTATTCGAGAAACTCTTGATAGACATGAACTTTGACGGGTTTGAAAACCTTTCGAGGTTTGTCCACACCTTCAAGATAGTTACTAGAGTTAGTTGTCACCTAAAAGCTGTCAATGTACCTCTTTAACTATGCAACGTAACCGTGTCTCGAGGGGGATTGTCTATCTTGAGTCGATCAATTCAAAAGTGCGCGCTCTTCTCTCACCGTGCAGATTTCTGTCTAAACACTTAAGCACGTGTGGAGGGGGAATATTTCTGCAAAATGATAAAACTCTCACAGTGGTACAAAATGTTTTTCATTCACAAACACTTTGAGAGATTTTCAAGAAAATGGTTTTATGGCAACATAGGTTAGTCATGGAGTTATAAGGTGACTAAGGTTAGGAATAACCGTCCTATGATCCGCCATAGCCGGAGGGATCTACCCAAGGACATCACAAATAGTTAGTACTTAGAAGTCCTTAGGTATGATTATAAAAAGGAGAATATGAGAAAGAAGGAGTTGAAGAATTAAAAAGAAATGCAAAGAAAAGGGTGAAAAGAAATAGCCCTCCAGATTATTCAACTTAGGGCAGACACCGGGTTCAATTCATATGCTACTGGTTGTCACTTGATGACGCCGGTATTGAAGATTAAAGTCGTCATGGACCCAGTGACGCATGCACTAAACCTTCTTAGCCACTCAAGTTTCTCTCAACAGAAGCTTGTTTCATTCTCACAGGGAACCCTACGTAAATTATCGGCTTTCTCTTAGAGATTGCTGGTATTGAAGAAGGAGACCCTCTCCCTAGTCTCCGCTCAGGAAAATCAAAGTGCACTATTGAGTCTAGAGCCACGAGATTCATCAAAAGATCTCTTAGGTACATGATCCGTGCCAAACCGTCAAGTTTTCTCACACAAACCGGCCACTTGTGAATGGCCGACCGTAAGAAACTTAAAACGGTTCAGAAACGAATGCAATGAAGATCTGGGGAGTATAGTGTTTCCCCGGGTCGTTATGTCCCAGCGAGCTATGCAATGGATCACCAAACGTATAGTGATCGAGAAATTTGAACAGAAAAAGGGATTGTGATTATTATAACTACAGAAATAGCCTATAATTACAAAGGCTTAAATGCAAATTAAAGGAAATTAAAAAGATAAAAAAAATATATTAAATAAACGCTATCACTATTTGCAAAATGATGTTTTTGGGATTTTATAAAACAAAATGACTTAAATAAACTATTTTAACTAAAACTTAAACTTAAATTACCTAAAAACGTAACTTAAAATGAAAACGTACGTTATTTATAAAAATTACGCGAGTGCGCAAGCAAAAACGTAAAATTTAAGAAATAAAAGTCCTACGAGTGTAAAAACAATTTTATTACTTAATATATGATAAAAGAAAATTTTAGGAAAAAGCCGGGTATTTTTTCGACTCTTAAATTATTTATTACGAATTAAAAACAAAATAACACTAATTAAATTATTAAAAATACTAAAACATTTTGGAAAATTCTGAAAATTTTTGTAAAAATACTAGATACTATCATAAGCCTAAGAAAAATAAAATGGGGATGACAGCTTATTGGAATAAGCTGGTAAAAAGCTAAATGGAAAATAAGCTATAAGGACTAAAAACGACATAAAAGGAATTAAGGTGCAAAATAAAACGCGAAAGACCCAAGGGCAAACATGGTTCCAGGTACATTACTAACACTCTCCTAAGGGGTGGGAGGTCTCAGGTTCGAGCCTGCCTCCCCACCCTTTTTGCTATTTATTTTTTTTCTTGATTTTTTTCTTTTGAAACTTGAAGATGCAATCAAAATAAGAAGTTTTTGTAAAAACTTTTCTTGTGAGAACCTTAAATAAGCTGTTTTAACAGCTTATTTGTCCACTGCTGTGGGCAGAAACCAAACAAACACCTCTTTGACAGAGATTTAGGCACACATAAGTTTATACAAACAAAAAAAACTAAGCTAAAGATAAAAATAGGATAAGCTACTTTATACTAAGCTAAGTCTAAATTAAGCTGGGGAGTTCTAAAATGCAGACAGAGATCCTAAGGATTCAATGGAATAAGCAGTTGAGACTGCTTATTTATAGCAGCTCACAACTAGCTCCAAACAAACACCCTTGAAGATCTTTTAAGGCAAATAAGCACTTTTGAAAAAGCAATACCTGAACTAATCTAACACATATTAACTGATGAACTCCTAGAGAGTCTAAATAAGCTAAAACCAAGCCTAATAAGCTAAGGTATAGACTGATTTGCTTCTTTTGTGAGAACAGACTCAACCAAACACACCTTATGCATTTATAAGCACAAGCTACACTAGAACCTAAGCTGATTAAACTAATAAGAGAATACAAACCTAATTAAGCTAACTAACAATACCGATAAGCACTTGAAACAAAAAGTTAAGCTTAGCTGCTATGTGACTGCAGCAAACAGTTTATGGAGCTCACTTTGGAGCTTATTTGAGATAAGCTAGAAAGGGAGTTGGGACCTGAGCTTCTAGCTTCTTGAAGCACACCTAGTCCACTTGCTTTTGCTCCCAATAGACACTCTTAATAAGCTGTTTGCAGCTTATTAATAAGCTGAGAAAAATCCTTGTGGACAGCACACCCCTGCACAGAACAAGCAAGTTCCAAACCACCCACTTTGAACCATTAGCAGACTTAGTAAAACATTTTTTTGAATTTTTTTCTTTTGACCACAGTTAAACAAGCTGGTTTACTTGTGATTTTTATTTTTTATAATTTTTTAACTTGACTAAAATTACACTAAAACTGCTATGCAAAAATTGAGGAAACTCAAATATGTATTTTTTTCTTTGAACCAGTTAAAACTCAGAACTTGTGAATCTTTGTAAAACTGTTTGCTAACTCTAAACATTGACATTAATTGCTTGGACTTAACTGATTTTTAAACCCAAATTGGTTCAAAACTCTCTTTTGACCCATTTTAACCCACAAACCAAACACTCCTTTAGGATACTAAAATGCATTTTAACAAAAAGGTTTAACTGAAACTTGACTAAAATGACTTAAAAACCACTGAATTCACCCAATAAACAGTTTTAAAACAGAATTAAACTGAAATCTTCTTTGACTTTTGAAAGTTGACTTATGTTGACTTTTGTTGACCATATACCATATTTGATTGGAACTGGTTTCCAAGCTTTCCAAAAGCTTTAATAAGCTTAAGTAAGCTTAATGGAACTTAAAAATAAGCTTTTAAAGGTTTGGATATAAGACTTTGAAAATGGATTTTCCAACAGTGAATCATGAAATTATGAAACTTGAATGAAACTTTGAATTAGGACTAGACTTGATTACAAATACTGAATTAACTTAAATTCAATACATTGAAACTGAAAAATTACATTTTAAGATTTAAACTAAGACATTTCTATGAAAACGACATACATTGAAATAAAAAAACTAACTACTCCTTTGCTTCTCTGTCTTCCTCCTCTTTTTATACCCAAACTGTCTTATCTCTCTCCTCTGAGTGAATCCCAGCAATAATATTGACCATTGGATGCCTTGGAGAGATATTGGCCATTGGATGCATTTTGGCGCCAAAACTGTTTTAACAGCTGGGGGGGTTGAGTGTTAGGTAGAAGGAGGTATTAATGCATCTTGGAGTGTTGTGTTTGGAGTGATAAGGGTAGGGGTAGGGAGATGATGGTGGGTGGAGTGTGAGCAGAAGTTGCAGGGGGATGATGATGGTGGTATCTCGTGAGGGAGGGAAAAGGTGGAGTCAAATAGGGGTTTGACTGGTAATATAAAAAAGGGGGGTCCAAATGTTATTTGACAGGGGGTCACTTGGGTAGGCAGGGGTCCAAGGGTGTGTAAAAGGTTTAACAATCAAGGGACCAATTGTGTAAATTCTGAAAATTGAGGGACCAGTTCTGCCAATTCTGCAAAGTTGCTCCAAGGACTAAAAGTGACAAGTTTCAATAACGCAAGGACCAAACTTGACATTTTCCAATTTCCAAGGACCATTTTTGCCAATTTTTAAACTTGGAGGACCAAACTTGTAATTTCTCAAAACTTTTGACATTTTTCACCAAAGGACTAATTTTGACAACTTATGATTTTAAAAGGACCTTTGGTGATTTTACTTTTGAAATTAAGTGCTCAGGGACTATTTCTGACAACTTTTGAAACTTGGGGGACTGAAACTGCCAATTATGCAAACTTAGCTCATTTTTCATCTGATTTTGAACATTTTGCATCTGAAACATATAAAATGCAATTTTGGAATATTTTCAGTATTTTGATGCATTTCTGAGCATTTTTAAACGTTTTGCAGTTCAGATTTGACTAAAAATGATGAGTATTTACACACTCATCAATCCCCCACACTAAACTATTGCTAGTCCCTAGCAATATTTTGAGAAAAACTTAATGGATTTGAATCTCTTTACCAAAAGCCATTACTTCTGGAGTAGCCAAATGTTTCAGTTCAAGTAAGAACCATGGTACACCGATAACCATGTGATTTTGAGCAAACCACCAGCTTCCAACGGATTTGATTTGTCTTTACCAGAAGCCGTTTGCTTCTGGACTAGCCAACTCTTAGATAAATTATCAATATTATATTTGGTGAGCTGATTACCAATTATGGTTTTTCCACTGCCTTTACCACAAGCCATAAACTTGCGGGCTAGCCAACTCTTCACTTTTAAGGATATGGTGAGCTGAATACCATACAATTTTGGGCAAATTGCAAGCCGTCAACGGATTTGAGATATCTTTACCAAGAGCCGTTTGCTCCTGGATTAGCCAATCCTTTTGTTTTTTTAGACATGGCGGACTGATAACCAATTGAGTAAGTGCAAAACACTTACTCCAAAAAAAAAATTTTGGCCAAAAACGGGGGAATTGGGCGGTATAATTATATGATAAAATTCGTGAGAATTCCCCCCCACACTTAGAAATGAATATTGCCCTCAATATTCAAAGTACCGGCGGTTATGCCAAAACAAAGAACGTAAAAGGGAAATACTACGGCCATTATTTAGAAAGATTTTTTTTTTTTTTTTTTTTTTTTTTTTTTTTTTTTTAGAAAACTTATATACAACAGTGGGGGGCAACTCCCCCACACTAGGGTGGTACACACGGGTGAAAACCCATGTAGCATGCTACTGTTTTTGATTCCCGAGTCGCTAGCTTGACTCGACCCCGAATTAATTTGTTCATGGGGAAGTAAGTGGAAGAAACAATCTCCATCGGACTTTCATTCAAGATGTTTGGACAACATTTGAAGCACGTGAAAGTTTCACACCGATGAGATATATTCCCGGCTCAAGATAATGGTACATGGAAATGCCGGGATCAAAGATAATGTCTTCATTCCCGAAGGAGTGAAGAACAGGAGAAGTGACAGAATATATAAAGAAAAGAAAGAAAATCATGATAGAAATCATGACTAACTCTTCATCCTCAATAGGAGAATTCATAGTTTCATGAATCTCATCAGTTAAGCTTGCTTGATCAAGACATATTATGGGAGTGTCTAGATCAAAGTAGAAATTATCATACTCCGGCGGAGATATGATATGAGTGAGTTCATCTGAGAACTCCGTGAAGGTGAATGAATCATATTCAGAATTGATATGAGTGGGTTCACTGGTGAACTCCTCCAAGGTAAATGATTCATAATCGGGGAGAGAATTATGAGAATGAAAAGTGGTACTGCCACTAATCTTCTCTCCCATATTATCAAAACAGAAGGCTTTCATTTCCGGATTAGAATCATCGGAAAGAATGTCACTACCCTTAATGGGGATAGGAGATGAAATTGGTTTCTCTTTGAAAGCCTCGATTTTAGAAATGAGAAGAATGACATTCAATAATGTAAGACGAAGAGCTTCATCTTTGATTTCAGTGTCAGTAACTTCATCATTCTCTTCTTCTAAGCTAACAAGCTCAGAAGGTAAATCTTCCACATAAACGATGTCTCCACAAGATAACGAATCGTCATCATTAGAATCGGAGAACATCTCAACATGATCATTTTGGAAGACAAGAGGAGGAGGGATATCACACACATGATCAAGAATTCCCTGTGACTCTCTTGGGATTAGGACAAGGTTCTCAACACTAGACTTTATGAATTCGTCTGATTCCTTTTTAGGAACAGTGTCAAGATGCTCGTCCCCCATGCTCAGAGAGTGAGTGGGAGCTTCGGGTGTGATAGCAGTTGTTTGAGATGGAATCTCAACTGCTGGGATATCAACTGACTGAGGGAGTTGAGAAATAATATCCTTAAAATAAATACTCTCCTCGTCATCATCATACATAGCTGCCTTAAGAAATTGGGAACGCCTTAGAGCTGCTTGCTCTAGGACTAATAATTCTTCCCTAGATTTGCGGGCCTCTCGTTCTTCTCGTTCTTCGGCCAAAAATTCTCCCATGGTCTTTTCACTACTCACTTGATTCTTAAAGTTACTAATCATATCATCAAGTGTTTTCATTACGGTTTCAAAATCTTGGGAGATTTCTTGAGACAACGGCTCAGGGTGAGTTTGAACCGTATGGTGCTGTGGAGGTTGGCAATTGTCAAACCTGTGAGAGTCATGATTGTTACAAGGAAATGGATTCCCTATTTGACAATCAGAGCTGAAGTGGGGTCCTCCACAGTACTCACAACAATAAAACGGCTGAGTCTGGACAGGTGAATTATATGGATATTGGTCATAACCAAAGTTCTGAGCATCACTGGAAAACTGTTCATAGACAAACGTGTTTCCGGATTGACACTCAAATCCTTGGTGAGGACCTCCACAAAATTCACAGCAGTTATGTTGATTATATGAAGATAAGTCGGGATGTGGTGGGTAATTGGAAAAGTTTGAGGGGTCGTTAAATGAGTTCGGATTAGGATCATAATCAAATGAATTCCTCGAACCACAAAACAAACAACTCCCGTTATGAATATCATTACCACATTGTACACACGTACACCAACGACAGGGTGAACCAAAAAGAGGTTCACCACAACCGACGCAAGGAATAAACGACTTCACTTGAGAGTAATGAGAAAGAATCGGTTCATTCAAAGAATCAACAAAACCAACATGGTGATCTGAATGACTATCAAGTCTCGAAGAACATTTTGAAAAATCCGGAGGTGGGACACGTGGTGTGCTCTGAGAGCTAGCAATTTCCACCACTTCCGTTATGGTCTCTGGTTCTGGTTCTCGAGAAACGTGAAGATTAGGCAAGTCATTCTTGCTAGTCACCGGTGTTTGAACGGGTTCATCGTAATCAATTCTGATTCTCGACCTTTTTTCATCGGCATGAATTTGTTCAATTAGATTACGGGCTCTAAATTCAAAGAGATTGTCCTCGTAACCCTCGGTGGGTGCTTGAGGTAACACTAACATTCGAACGGGTTTGTCAACATTAGAACGTATTTCGGGATGTGGCGTGGGGTCGAAATAACTTTGAAAAGACTTTTTGATGGATAATTCGCACAAATCGCAAAATTCGCTTGAACTAGGCCTTCCACACCGCTCACACACGTACTTGTGACAATGATGTTGATCCTTTTCCATACACCGAAGATGATCGTCGTCATTAGAACTAAACATATAGAGGGTTAAGAAGAGAATCAAATGGTCATGAGGATAAAGATGAGAATTTTTGGATTTTTATAAGAAAATATATAAATATATGTAGATGGATGGTATGAACAAAGAGTGAATATTCAAATTACTAATCTGCTAAACGTAAGATAATCAGCACAGCTCCCCGGCAGCGGCGCCAAAAATTTGATCCGTGCCAAACCGTCAAGTTTTCTCACACAAACCGGCCACTTGTGAATGGCCGACCGTAAGAAACTTAAAACGGTTCAGAAACGAATGCAATGAAGATCTGGGGAGTATAGTGTTTCCCCGGGTCGTTATGTCCCAGCGAGCTATGCAATGGATCACCAAACGTATAGTGATCGAGAAATTTGAACAGAAAAAGGGATTGTGATTATTATAACTACAGAAATAGCCTATAATTACAAAGGCTTAAATGCAAATTAAAGGAAATTAAAAAGATAAAAAAAAATATATATTAAATAAACGCTATCACTATTTGCAAAATGATGTTTTTGGGATTTTATAAAACAAAATGACTTAAATAAACTATTTTAACTAAAACTTAAACTTAAATTACCTAAAAACGTAACTTAAAATGAAAACGTACGTTATTTATAAAAATTACGCGAGTGCGCAAGCAAAAACGTAAAATTTAAGAAATAAAAGTCCTACGAATGTAAAAACAATTTTATTACTTACTATATGATAAAAGAAAATTTTAGGAAAAAGCCGGGTATTTTTTCGACTCTTAAATTATTTATTACGAATTAAAAACAAAATAACACTAATTAAATTATTAAAAATACTAAAACATTTTGGAAAATTCTGAAAATTTTTGTAAAAATACTAGATACTATCATAAGCCTAAGAAAAATAAAATGGGGATGACAGCTTATTGGAATAAGCTGGTAAAAAGCTAAATGGAAAATAAGCTATAAGGACTAAAAACGACATAAAAGGAATTAAGGTGCAAAATAAAACGCGAAAGACCCAAGGGCAAACATGGTTCCAGGTACATTACTAACACTCTCCTAAGGGGTGGGAGGTCTCAGGTTCGAGCCTGCCTCCCCACCCTTTTTGCTATTTATTTTTTTTCTTGATTTTTTTCTTTTGAAACTTGAAGATGCAATCAAAATAAGAAGTTTTTGTAAAAACTTTTCTTGTGAGAACCTTAAATAAGCTGTTTTAACAGCTTATTTGTCCACTGCTGTGGGCAGAAACCAAACAAACACCTCTTTGACAGAGATTTAGGCACACATAAGTTTATACAAACAAAAAAAACTAAGCTAAAGATAAAAATAGGATAAGCTACTTTATACTAAGCTAAGTCTAAATTAAGTTGGGGAGTTCTAAAAAGCAGACAGAGATCCTAAGGATTCAATGGAATAAGCAATTGAGACTGCTTATTTATAGCAGCTCACAACTAGCTCCAAACAAACACCCTTGAAGATCTTTTAAGGCAAATAAGCACTTTTGAAAAAGCAATACCTGAACTAATCTAACACATATTAACTGATGAACTCCTAGAGAGTCTAAATAAGCTAAAACCAAGCCTAATAAGCTAAGGTATAGACTGATTTGCTTCTTTTGTGAGAACAGACTCAACCAAACACACCTTATGCATTTATAAGCACAAGCTACACTAGAACCTAAGCTGATTAAACTAATAAGAGAATACAAACCTAATTAAGCTAACTAACAATACCGATAAGCACTTGAAACAAAAAGTTAAGCTTAGCTGCTATGTGACTGCAGCAAACAGTTTATGGAGCTCACTTTGGAGCTTATTTGATATAAGCTAGAAAGGGAGTTGGGACCTGAGCTTCTAGCTTCTTGAAGCACACCTAGTCCACTTGCTTTTGCTCCCAATAGACACTCTTAATAAGCTGTTTGCAGCTTATTAATAAGCTGAGAAAAATCCTTGTGGACAGCACACCCCTGCACAGAACAAGCAAGTTCCAAACCACCCACTTTGAACCATTAGCAGACTTAGTAAAACATTTTTTTGAATTTTTTTCTTTTGACCACAGTTAAACAAGCTGGTTGACTTGTGATTTTTATTTTTTATAATTTTTTAACTTGACTAAAATTACACTAAAACTGCTATGCAAAAATTGAGGAAACTCAAATATGTATTTTTTTCTTTGAACCAGTTAAAACTCAGAACTTGTGAATCTTTGTAAAACTGTTTGCTAACTCTAAACATTGACATTAATTGCTTGGACTTAACTGATTTTTAAACCCAAATTGGTTCAAAACTCTCTTTTGACCCATTTTAACCCACAAACCAAACACTCCTTTAGGATACTAAAATGCATTTTAACAAAAAGGTTTAACTGAAACTTGACTAAAATGACTTAAAAACCACTGAATTCACCCAATAAACAGTTTTAAAACAGAATTAAACTGAAATCTTCTTTGACTTTTGAAAGTTGACTTATGTTGACTTTTGTTGACCATATACCATATTTGATTGGAACTGGTTTCCAAGCTTTCCAAAAGCTTTAATAAGCTTAAGTAAGCTTAATGGAACTTAAAAATAAGCTTTTAAAGGTTTGGATATAAGACTTTGAAAATGGATTTTCCAACAGTGAATCATGAAATTATGAAACTTGAATGAAACTTTGAATTAGGACTAGACTTGATTACAAATACTGAATTAACTTAAATTCAATACATTGAAACTGAAAAATTACATTTTAAGATTTAAACTAAGACATTTCTATGAAAACGACATACATTGAAATAAAAAAACTAACTACTCCTTTGCTTCTCTGTCTTCCTCCTCTTTTTATACCCAAACTGTCTTATCTCTCTCCTCTGAGTGAATCCCAGCAATAATATTGACCATTGGATGCCTTGGAGAGATATTGGCCATTGGATGCATTTTGGCGCCAAAACTGTTTTAACAGCTGGGGGGGTTGAGTGTTAGGTAGAAGGAGGTATTAATGCATCTTGGAGTGTTGTGTTTGGAGTGATAAGGGTAGGGGTAGGGAGATGATGGTGGGTGGAGTGTGAGCAGAAGTTGCAGGGGGATGATGATGGTGGTATCTCGTGAGGGAGGGAAAAGGTGGAGTCAAATAGGGGTTTGACTGGTAATATAAAAAAGGGGGGTCCAAATGTTATTTGACAGGGGGTCACTTGGGTAGGCAGGGGTCCAAGGGTGTGTAAAAGGTTTAACAATCAAGGGACCAATTGTGTAAATTCTGAAAATTGAGGGACCAGTTCTGCCAATTCTGCAAAGTTGCTCCAAGGACTAAAAGTGACAAGTTTCAATAACGCAAGGACCAAACTTGACATTTTCCAATTTCCAAGGACCATTTTTGCCAATTTTTAAACTTGGAGGACCAAACTTGTAATTTCTCAAAACTTTTGACATTTTTCACCAAAGGACTAATTTTGACAACTTATGATTTTAAAAGGACCTTTGGTGATTTTACTTTTGAAATTAAGTGCTTAGGGACTATTTCTGACAACTTTTGAAACTTGGGGGACTGAAACTGCCAATTATGCAAACTTAGCTCATTTTTATCTGATTTTGAACATTTTGCATCTGAAACATATAAAATGCAATTTTGGAATATTTTCAGTATTTTGATGCATTTCTGAGCATTTTTAAACGTTTTGCAGTTCAGATTTGACTAAAAATGATGAGTATTTACACACTCATCAGTACACTTGACAATTCATCGCTTGTTGTTCAACAATGAGAACACAAGTGATACATTATCGTGTCCTTCACAGATCTTAGCAATCTGTCGAGAACATTTATGAGAGGTTCACAATTGTGATTCTTAGTGATTGAATGGAAACTCCTGCCAGGGTCAACATCAAATAGCCCTGACAGCAGGTCACTTCGGTAACTCCCCATGGATTACGCTTAGTGTGTCTCAAACGGTCTACAATCGTGAGGTGATGCTTCGGTGTACCTCAGCGACTCATCTGAACTGTAGGTGTACTTCGGTACATCGCGTTATCTCACTTGTGGGACTCCAGTTCAGGAACAGCCTTTGTGAGAATTAGAGTTGTGTTTTCACACTATGCTGTTAACACTCTCGAAGTTCAAACTTGTAAGTGCTGGAATCCGCTTATCACTAACCATTCTTATGTTTTCTTCTTATGGAAGCTCTGGAGCGGACTGATCGTGCAGATTCTTCACATGCTCATACCAACAACATCACTAATTGAAGTTCTCTCAAAAGGCAACACAAAGTCAGAATGATTCTTCGTCAAAGTCAAAGAATCTACAAAGTTTAAAGACTAAGAGAACTACATCAGTACTGAAATCCAACGTTAAAGAGCGTGTGAGCATGTTGGAGAAAGACGTGGAGACACTGGATCAACGAAGCAGACCTGATGCAGACAATAACAACATACTATCACTACCATCACAAAGAACAAAGATCAAAGAACAAAGAAAATGATGACGTCAAAGCAGAACTTTTCAAAGGAAACAATTTCTCTACACTGGGGAGATTGTTCGAATCAAGGCATTTCTTCTCACAAGAAAGAAGAATGTCAGAAGACGTCAAAGCTACTATTACATCAGCACCTACAACGTTTATATTATCAATCACTAACACTTAGGGGGAGATTGTTGGAATCACTCCTAAACTAGATTTCAAGTGTTAGTAATTAATATGTAATAGTTAGCTTAATATGGCTTTTAAGTTAGTATTCATGCCAAGGCTTATGTAGAAAGCCCATGAGCCTTGGCCCAAGCCCATAAAGGAAAGAAAGGGAACTTGCATGTTGCCCTAGTTCCTTCCTATAAATAATGCTTGTAAACCCTCACTTGAGGGTTGGTTGTTCAATTCACTCTTCACACTTTACGCATAACCTTTCATATTATCATATGTGTGTGTGTTTGGTATTGTTCATCCGATCACTCTTCATCTCTATTTCTTCTATTGATGCTTGTGTTACTAATATGGGAACCTAACATTCTTATTCTTATCTTAGTGGATAATGTATAGCGTTAGAGGGGCTAATTAAAAAGATTATCATTGCACTTTGAAAAGTGGGCTAACACTTGGATTGGGCTAGTTGGGGGTGGCCTGACACCTACCAACCCTTTTACCGGCTTCGTCCATGGGTAGTGTCGTAGTGGTATGTGAAAACGTTGCGTTTTATGTCGGTTTTTATGATTTAAAGTATTTGTTGAAATAAGATTGCTTTTAATTGATGTTTTAAATGGATGAAATTTTAATGAAACAAGTGGGTTGATTTTAATTCATTGATCCTAAATGTGTTTTTGGTTTTTACTTTATAAATAATATAAGAAAGATATAAGATGAAAATGAAAGTCGGAGATGAAGATGGTGGTTGAGAGGTTAAAGAAGGGTGGCAGGGTGTTTGGACAAGAAATGTCAAAAAGACGAAAAAACCTTTGCAGCCAACGAGATTTTTAATGAGCATAGAAGAAAAATCGAGACCTTAAGGACGTTTGGTGTAATTTCATATTTCTTGGACTGTGTTCGCACTAAGGGCCCTTTTGTTTTGATACTTTGGAATAACTTTTGCTTTGACAAGACCTTTATCAAATGTTTGGTTCTTTCTTTTGGAAAATGAATGATTATTTGAATGATAGATTGATAATTGGGCAAATAGGTAGGTTTCAAATGATAGTGTTTACTTTGTGGGCCCAATTTTTTCTCTCTCTATATTATGTTAATATATGTGAACCTATTTTGGTTATTTTATAATATAAATAATATATTTTATTTAAAATTTATTATAAAATATATTTAAATAAATATAATTTCTCTCTCCAAGATCTTTCCCAAATCCAAATTCTATACCAAATCCAAATCCGAATCCAAACTTTCTTATAAACCAAACGGGCCCTAGACCCTGACTTTGGGTGTCCTTGTAGCCGAACCACTATAAATCACTTGTGTCACTACTCTCTATCCTTTTACTTTACTTGCTTTCTTTACTTACTTTACTTATTGTTTCGTACTATTTATCCATCCATACAAATTCACATAAGATCGAATCTAAATCTTTGAAACCTAAATTAAAATCAGTAGAACTATTTAACCCCCCATTATAGTTTTCCACAACATGCCCAAGAAATTGTACTGTCTTGATTCAGAAGTCACATTTGGAAAATTTAGCGTACAATTCTTCATCTTTGAGTAATCCCAAGACAGTTCTCAGATGTTCCGCATGTTCTTCCTTATCACGAGAGTATATGAGAATATCGTCTATGAACACGATGACAAATTTATCTAAGCAGGGTTTACAAACCCTATTCATTAGATCCATGAATACAGCAGGCGCATTAGTTAAACCAAATGGCATCACTTGAAACTCATAATGACCGTAACGAGTTCGGAATGCGGTTTTAGGAATATCGTCTTCTTTCACCCTTAGTTGATGGTATCCGGATCTTAAGTCAATTTTCGAGTATACACTCGATCCTTGTAACTGATCGAATAAATCATCAATCTTAGGCAAAGGATATCGGTTCTTGATTGTGAGCTTGTTCAATTCTATATAATCGATGCACATTCTAAAAGATCCATCTTTCTTCTTGACGAACAAAACCAGAGCTCCCCAAGGTGAGGAACTCGGTCGAATGAATCCCTTGTTGGACAGTTCTTGCAGTTGTTTTGATAACTCCTGCATTTCAGATGGTGTTAGTCGGTATGGTGCTCGGGCCACGGGTGTAGCTCCAGGCACTAGATCAATTTGAAACTCGACCTGACAAGCAGGCGGGAGACAAGGTAAATCTTCAGGGAATACTTCGGGAAATTCCTTAACCACAGGCACATCCTCTAGTCGTCTTTCCTCTGATTTCTTTTCCGTTACCTGAGCTAAGAAAGCATGACATCCCTTCACTATGTACTTCACAGTCTTGATGTAGGATATGATGCTCAGATACTTCTTGCTTTGATATCCACGGATAACCAAGGTTTCACCATTGATTGTAATATGAACAATCTTTTCGTCGCATGGAATTCTTGCATGGTGTTTAAATTACCAGTCTATGCCAATAACTGCGTCAAAACTACTAAGCTTGATCGACAGAAAATCTGTACTGAATGGTTGGTCTTGTAAGAGTATGGTGCAATCGCGGATCACGGTGTAGGTTCCTATTATCTTTCCGTCGGCCAATTCTACTTCATAAGTGGTGTCCAAGGTAGTTGGGGTGATTTCAAGTAAAGGTGCAAAGGTAGCAGGCACAAAACTTCTATCGGCTCCATAATCAAATAAGATTTTAACAGAATGATTGTTAAGTAAGAACGTACCCATTACAACGTCAGGATTCAGTGGAACATCTCCATCTCTTAACACATATGCCCTTGCACGCGCATTGTTGTTTTGAGCAGCATTCCTCTTCGGGCACTGATTCTTGAAATGTCCCTTCTATCCACATCCATAATAGGTTACATTTGCCGGTTGCACGATGTTTCCAGTGGTAGGATTTTGGAAATTCCTGGCTTGATGACCTACATTGTTGCATTTTTCGCACTTCACAGTGCATGGTCCAGAATGGTGCAACATGCATCTAGTGCACAGAGGGCGAGGTCCAACATATCCCCTGCCTGCAGCTGGAGTGGCAGCATAAGCCCTTGCAGCTTCTTGTCTTCGGTTATGTTGATTATGATGGTGGTTCCTGTTCTGATGGTACTGATTTGTGTTGTTGTTGTTGTTGTTGTAGCGGTTGTTGTTGGTGTTGATCTGAGAAGAGTTGTTGGTATGATAAGAGTTGGGGTTCCAATGCCTTCGGTCATCAAACTTTCTTTTGTTGTCATTGGAGTTCTGAGTAGACCCAAGCTTCAGGATTGGCTCCATGAGACGGCGAGAAACAGTGACAACTTCTTCTACAGTCTGAGGGTTGGAAGCAATGACATCTCCTTCAATACTTCGGGGCGATGAGACTTTCCAAAAGCTTGTCATTTGTGGGAAACATGTTAGGACACATGGCTCTTAACTCGTGGAACCTCTTGAAATAAGTCTTAAGATCATTGGCCTTAGCGGCCAAATATAGAATTCGTCCTCCAGCCTCTTGATTTCAGTTCTTGAGCAATACTGTTTCATCAATAGTTGCTTCAGTTCAGACCAGGAAATCTTACAAGCTTCTTCCATGCCAATTGGTTGTGCACAGGATTTCCACCATGACAATGCATACATGTGTTCTAGACAAAGTTGGAACTAGATATCCTTAGTGGGTGACTTGTATAATTATATGCATTATGACCCAAGATAGGACTAAACGTCCTAAGCGGACATCATGTGCTATTATGTGATCACATACAGTTGTTCCAGACAAAGTTGGAACTTAGACCTACTTAGTGGAAAATTGAGCCTCAGTATAGTAAAAGTTCCAAAAACGGGACTCAAACATCCTATATGGATGATTAGTATGTTTATACGGCTCGTCAGTTATGTTTAGCACAAGTACATATGAAAAGTCTCCAAAGACGAGACTTGATGTTCTAAGTGGACGACTAGTATGTTAATGGCAAGCATGAGCTTACAAGCTTATAATGGAGTAATTAGACTCTTAATACACATATGGTGCAAAAGTATGTTCCCGTGGGGAAATTAGCGATGTTATAAGCATCTTCTTATGAAGCAACATCTAGTAACATTGATATGTTTATTTTCAGTTTTATATATGTTATCTCACTAAGTTTATTGCTTACGTTACTTCATTTCATGTTTTTCTTATAGGTGAGATCAAGTTTATTACTAAAGGCCGCGGGTTAGCAACCGGTGGAGCTCCTGGGTAATCAAGCTTATCCTAAACCCTCTCTAATACCAAGAAACACCCTAGGTTGTTATATTTTTGTGAATGATTATGCAAACTCAGCTTTGTGTGGAAAACATGTAGTTATGTTATGCTTTAAAAAGGTTAAGGGGCGTCTGGCATAGTGCCATTCTTTCCTCTAGTGACCCATTTTGATTATGTTTGGGTCTCAACAAGTAGTGGATGTTATTTACAGTTTTTCATTATGTTATAAAATGGGTATGTTCAGATTTGTTAAGTTTAAGTTGCGAAAATGAGTTTTCCTGAAAACATACCAAGTGCAGAATTTAAAACTTTAAAAATGTGCAAGTCAGACACCATACGGCCGTATGGTATATAAGCATATGGCCGTATGCTCAAGAATGTATTTTTGGAAGAATCTGTATAAAAGACAATACAACCGTATGCAATTTTTTCATACATCCGTATTCTCTCAGAATGACCATACGACCGTATGCTATTTTAGCATACAGCCGTATGCTTCAAAATAATAATAATAATAATAATAATAATAATAATAATAATAGTAAATAATAATAATAATAATAATAATAATAATAATAATAATAATAATAATAATAATCATCTTATGATTTTCTAATGAAGTGATGTTTTATAATAATAATAAAAATAATAATAATAATAATAATAATAATAATAATAATAATAATAATAATAATAATAATAATAATAATAATAATAATAATAATAATAATAAGTAGTGGATGTTACTGAAGCGAATCTGAAAGTTCTCGATGACCCAAAACATTGGAGCACGTGCTGCTGCTCATATCTTTAGTAGGATTAGCTTTTCTATAGCTAAAGGAGTGGGAGCCCAGTTAGTATATCTGCTTCCCACTAACTTCTTGTAAATCCTATAAGTTTCTAATAATAATAATAATAATAATAATAATAATAATAATAATAATAATAATAGTAGTAGTAGTAGTAGTAGTGGGTGTTTCAGGTTGATGTTTTATCATGTGGATTATGCAGATAGCAAAACCAAAAAGTTTTATGCATGCAGGTTAGCCTCCTCACGTGTACGCTTTTCATTTTTAGTGATAATAGTCTGCATCGTATGGGTTTTTAATGATTATGGAGTGTGATCATAAGCTATCATTTTTTATAGTATGCTATGGAAAACTGATTAATGTCATTCAATGTAGCTTTCGGATCGTCCTTAGTGTTGCGAGCCTTATTAGGAATTTGTTATGATAGTTGAGTCTATGTTTTAAGCTCACTATTGATGCTCTTACCGTGTAATTTAGATATCTTGATGTATGTTTTTGTTTCTTCAGACTTTGTGATATCTTTTATAGTTTTGTATGATATTCTTAAATCAGAAATAATATTGATGTACAATGCTTTTGGGGATCAGATGGGTGGTTTTGGTTGAGTTTTTAGCAAAACGACTGTATTTTATCAAGTTCTATAACCAGCCTTGCACACATTACAGTCACAGACTCACTTTCCCCATTTGTATATAGTATTCGTATTCTTATCTTAGTGGATAATGTATAGTGTTAGAGGGGCTAATTAAAAAGATAATCATTGCACTTTGAAAAGTGGGCTAACATTTGGATTGGGCTAGTTGGGAGTGGCCTGGCACTTGCCAGCCCCCTGGCTCTGTCCTTGGGTAGTGCCGTAGTGATATGTGAAAATGTTGCGTTTTATGTCGGTTTTTATGATTTAAATATTTGCTGAAATGAAATTGATTTTGATGATGTTTTAAATGGATGAAATTTTGATGAAACAAGTGGGTCGATTTTCATTCATTGATCTTAAAATATGTTTTCGGGTTTTTAATTTATAAAAATATAAGAAAGATGTAAGATGAAAATGAAAGTCGGAGATGAAGATGGTGGTTGAGAGGTTAAAGATGAGTGGCAAGGTGTTTGGACAAGAAGTGTCAAAAAGATGAAAAAACCTTTACAGCCAACGAGATTTTTAATAATCGTAAGGGTTTTCGATCCCAGCAAAGAAAAATCGAGACCCTCGAGGACGTTTAGTGTAATCTCGCAATTCTTGGACTGTGTCCGCACTAAACCCTGACCTTGGGGGTAACGGTGTAATTTACACAAATAAAAAATCTCAAAATAAAGTCAATGAGGTCAAACAAACAAGTAGAATTAAAAAGGAAAAGCGAGTAAATCATTACTATTGTACTCTCTTTTTAAAGAAGTAAAATCGCCTTCTCCAATAGATTGTGTTTTTTCAAATTTCAAACCTATGGATTTACCGCACGATCAAACAAACGGAATTCAACCACCACAAAAGCGTCGTGTTGGGTTGGTGTACGATGAAAGGATGTGCAGACATTCAACACCAGATAACGAACCTCATCCCGAAAACCCGAATCGTATTCGCGCTATTTGGAACAGACTTATGTCTGCTGGAATTACACAAAGGTTTGGTTTGTTCTAATATTTTAATACTTGTTGTGATTCGTCAGTTAAATTGTTTGATTTGATTGGTCAGTTACTGTCGAGAAATTTTTGTAAACTTTTGGACTACATTGCAAAATATTAATGTTATATTGCGAATAGAATTTACAATTAAGTCCAAATTTTATAAAAAAAAGTACCCGCGGCTGAAATTTAAAGCACAGATAGTTATAGTGTGTGGTTAAGTGTTTCATGTGTGAAATTGGTGAATATTTTTAACTTATAAGTATTGATGAAAGTAAAATATACGAATGAAAGTAAAATATACGGATGTAAAGTATAATATTGGAACGAATAGGGAGTAGGTATGGATTAGTAATAGTTTTAAGTAAACGTGTTTTTGCTTTATATATAACAAAAACAATGTGTAATCCATTAATTATCTCTTTTAATCTAAACAGTCAGTTTTGCCACGTATCACGATAGTATGATTAGTAGGAAAACAAAGGAGGACATATCATTTTTTTTAATGAATTAGCATTTGCCGATTTCCACCCTAAGTTAGTTCGAATCAAGTGCAATCTTTTTGCTTAATTTTTTGTAATTTTGTAAATTTAGCCGACTTCAAAGTTTCAAAAAGAACACCCTTAAGTATTAGTACCTCCGTATTATTTTTAAACTAAATTAATCTTACTAACAAAAACCCTGTGCACGTACGAGGTTATTCTAAACTAAATGCTATGTTGTATTTCAGATGTGAAGTTTTTAAAGCTAAAGAAGTAGAAGATAAGTATATAGCTGCAGTTCATTCTAGTAATCACATTAATCTCATCAAGACTATAAGCTCCAAAAAGACGCCTTCGCAAAGAAACAGGGCCGCTGCAAAGTACAATTCAATATTTTTCAATGAAGGTTCATCGGAGTCTGCTTATCTTGCTGCTGGCTCTGTGCTTGAGGCGAGTAGTTCAGATCAATGTGTAGTATTCATTTGCGTATTTTTATGGTAACTGTGGTATTAATAGACGTTTTGTTTGATAGGTTGCTGAGAAAGTTGCAAAAGGGGAACTCAATTCTGCATTTGCCATTGTTAGACCACCTGGACACCACGCTGAAGAAAATGAGCCCATGGGGTTTTGCTTGTACAACAACGTTGCTATTGCAACAAGCTTTTTGCTTAACCGAAAAGTGAGAGTTTGTTTATGTGTTTGTGTAGGGTTTTTTTAAAAGAATGATTAATTAATTCTTTTTACCTGTATGTTTTAGGAATTGGGTATTAACAAGATACTGATTGTTGATTGGGATGTACATCACGGGAATGGGACTCAAAAGATGTTTTGGAAGGACCCCCGAGTGTTGTTTTTTTCTGTTCACAGGTAAAACATATGATTCTCTTCTGCTGAACACGTATTTTGTGTTATGTTTATACTTGGAAAACATTGTGAACGTGCAGGCATGAGCATGGGTATTTTTATCCTGCTGGTGACGATGGTTCACATTTCATGATGGGTGAGGGGCCAGGTTTAGGGTATAACATAAATGTTCCGTGGGAGAATGGTCAATGTGGCGATGCAGATTATGTCGCTGCTTGGGATCATATATTGATCCCAGTTGCTAAAGAATTCAAACCAGACATAATTCTAATATCAGCCGGATTCGATGCAGGTCAGCTCTAGTAACTATCAATGAACATAAAAGAATGTATTCCAATAGAGCTCTTAAATCAGCAGCTTAACATCTACCAATTGTATATTTGATGCATCACAGCTATCGGTGATCCTCTTGGAGGCTGCCGTATCACACCAAATGGTTATGCTATATTGCTGAAGAAGGTTAGCATCGGATAGCCTGCTCATATAATTAAGTAATTATAACATGACAGGAACCAATTTCTTATTGGTATTTCTTGTGCCTGATGTTTTGTGCAGTTGATGGAGTTTAGTGGTGGTAAGATTATAATGGCATTGGAAGGAGGATACAATCTTAACTCTCTAGCAAATTCAGTGCTTGCTTGTGTTGAGTTATTACTAGAAGACAAACCTATTACTGAATCTTTTGATGTTTATCCATTTGAATCAACTTGGCGAGTGATCAAGGCGGTAAAGCCCTATGCCCATGAATCTGTTAATTTGTACATCTTTATTCAATTCTTTAAGGAAATTTATTGGAATTTCCTTGTTCTTTTGGATAAGAGTTAATCTCAAACTGAGGCACAACTTACATTTGTTCAGGTTCGTGAGGAGTTGAGTACATATTGGCCAATACTTGCAGACAAGTTGCCTGAGAACTTGACTAGTAGAGTAGCACCTCTAGTTCCGGTAACACTTCTGTCTTTTCTTAATATATAGTCTTATGTTTTAAACTCTTACTAATCTGATGCCATAACTTGATTCAACTTATTTAATGTCGCCTAGCTACTTTGGACAATGTTGATCAGAATCCATAAAATTATCTCGCTTTATTATCATCAGTATATAGTCCAAATACTTGTTTATCCGTTCAGACACACTTTTATCAAGGTTTTCCTGAACTTTATTATGTGCATCATGTGGCAGCAGATATATAGCTCAGAGTCAGATGATGAATATGATGATGGTTCAAATGCATTACCAGAGGATCTTCAAGAAGATGTTACAATACCGCTTTCAAAACTGAAGCTTACTGAAGATACTCATGATGCAGGTTAGTTTATCTGCATCCAAGAAATCCTTTATTTAATTGGTTACTTTTTAATCTAATAAGTTGCCAAACTAACTCCAGAGCAAGTCTCAGCTGCTACTTCTCAAGCTTGGAGATCTGAGTTATCAAAAATTGATGTTTGGTATGCATCTTTTGGATCAAACATGAGCGAGTCAAGATTTCTATGTTATATAGAAGGTGGCCAGGTAAAGTAGCTCTATGCCAAAATGTCAAAAACTATGCTTAATTATAAGTTGAGCCAATGAGCCGTTATTGAAGTCCCTGTTCAAAGAATCTAGCTCTGTACTTACTCATAAAGGGCCTAGTAGAAAGAGTCAACAAGATGATCTTAAGATTGTACAAATGTAGGGGGGGTGTTTGATTTGCCTACTTTTTAGAACTAGTTATATCGTTTCTGATTATCACAGCTTGAAGTCCTAATAATCAGTTTCTTATGTTCAGATAAAACAATTCAGCATCTGGCAATTTGATCATTCATGGGTCAATAATCATTTTCATACCATTATCTAAGCCTATAATTTTTTTACGTATCTTTTGCCATTTTCCCCCCTAACTTATAGGCAGAAGGCATGAAAAGGCCATGCACAGGGGCGGTAGATAAAAGCCAACCGAAGGAGGTCTTGTGGAAGACCGTTCCTCACCGTTTATTCTTTGGTCGAGAGAGTACAGTTACATGGGGTCCTGGAGGGGTTGCTTTCCTAAATCCTGAAAGTAATGATCAAGAGAAAACATTCATGTGCCTATATAAGATCACGTATGTGACATTCAATTTGAATTCAAATTATTAGCCTCTTTTGTTTATCTAAAGCACATCAAATTTGATTTGCCCTTTATGCAGTCTTGAGCAGTTTAATGATGTTCTGCTTCAAGAGAATACCCGTGCGGACACAAGTTCCCCTTTCTTCGATCGAAACGCTTTAGATTCTATTGAATATGAAAAGAATGTTTCTTTGGAGGCTCTCAAGGTACAACTACTTTGAGTGACTTTTAAGAGTCTAAATAGTTTTTGAATCCAAAAGTGTAATTATTAACGGCTTTTGGTTTTGTGCAGGATGGTTGGTACCATAATGTTCTTTACTTAGGGAAGGAATCTGATGTTCCAATTATAACAATGACGTAAGCTCATATGCCTAAACATGTTGGCATTTTTTTTTTCAATTATAAAGCGGGTTTTTAAATCCTTTTCATAAACTTCAGGTGCACCAGTGCCCATGTTGAGGGATTTAAATCTGGGAAGATACCGATTTGTGCACCGGCTAAAGAATATGCAGACACTTTGGTCAGAGGACTTGTACAAGGAAAGCAACTTTCAGAAGATGAAGCCATTGCTTATATACAGGAAGCCTCAACCAAACCATTGTGACTGAAACCTTTATCATATCTATGTATATTGCTTAGGAGTTGTTGCTTGAACTTCATGCATTTGATTTGTGGCGTCAATCGATACTATGTTTGAACTCCACTATTGCTAGTGATGGAAGTTTGTAAGTTTTTTAGGTATGGTAGATTACTAATGAAGTTTATATCAAATGTTGTGTATAAAGGTTGAATTTATGCTTATTACAGGTCAAGGGGTTAGACTTTTTCTATTATTATATACTGCTGGTTTTCACGAAACGCCAGAAAATTTATGTGCCATCTGCTCATCAGCCTTCCAACGATATTACAATTTCAAGCAATGAAATTTTATTTTTCCACTCGGTTTTAAGCTTTTGTTCATGTTCATAAGTAGCTAGACTTTTTGATGCTTGATTCATCATTGGAATTGTGAGCAAATCAATAGTGATTACAAGGAGAATATACAGATATCACACGAATAAGCGATGAAAATTTGCATGTAAACAATAATGCATTATTGATAACAGATCAGGAGAAGTACCAAAGATGTATTAACATAAACATAAATTCAAATCTCTTGTCCTCCATTCGATACAATACAACTAGTCAACTACAATGCGCTTTAGCCTCTTTTAACTTGCAAAAATGATATAACCAATATAAAGAAACCTGCTCTACGAAGAAGTATATAACTGAAACAAAGCCAGTACCATAAAAATTTTCCTGAAACTTCATCCTCATCGTGATTTGAGTGCAGCATGACCGGTGTCACTCAAATGTTTATGTAATTTGTTCCTTCCACAAAAACAAACATAATAAGCCCATCTGCTAACAAGTAAAGGCACAAAACACAAAAAATCTTAAACTTGGTAACTTGGAAATACCTTGAATCAAAGTCAACTCCACAAGTATCACATTCATGCCCGGAATTTGTTGACGTTCCCTGCTGTCAGACAAGAATGTATATTATATCAGACCAGATAATCGGCAATACAGCAAAAAAATGTTCTTTCAATACTTTGGTAGACTAATGTGTTGACGCAAAGGAACCTTAAGTTAAAGTAATACCTTCTTTTTCATCCCTCTAGTAGATTTTTTCGGTTTAGAGTTCACTTCCTTTTTATTTGTAACTTTCACCGCAGGAGCTTGCTTCGGAACCTTCGCTTTGCTACTAACTTTCACTGGAGGAGCTTGCTTGACAGTGGGCGCATCATCTCCTCCGCCATTGTTCCCATTCTCCGCACAAGGTTCAGATGACAAGGGTTCCTCAATGTGTGAACCATCATCACATTTCTCATCTGCCTCAACGTTGCTACTAATTTCGGGTTCGTGAACTGTTTCGGGTTCTTCACGTTCATCTTTTTTAGCTGTTTCTTTCCTACCTCCCCTCTTTCTTCTACCTTTCGTATTATTGTACTCCATGTACTCCATCAAGTCTACCTCTTCAGCTTCAGCTTCAACATAAACGTTCTTCGGAGCTTTTTGCTTCCTTGTGTTTCCAACATTTTTCCTGTTCTTTAACATCGCTTTCAAAACACTATCCTCATCATCTTCTTCGTCTTCATTATCATCCTCTTCCTCTTCCTTTTCACCACCGACAACATCAACAAACTCCTCATCCGACTCACTTTCGTCATCACCACCCTTTTCCTCCTTCCGTATCTCAACACCTTCAAACTCTTCTTTAAGCTTTTCAACCTCATCAACCGACACAAACCCATCCTCCTTGTCCTCCTCCTCCTCTTCTTCATTTTCCCTATCCTCTTCACTAAACGCATCCCTCAATTCCGCAACTTTCTCCTTATGCTTCTTCGACTGCTCGTGATTCTTCCACTGCTTATCACTCTTAAACTTCTTCCCACACGCCACACAATAAAACTCATTCCTCTTCTCCTCAACCTCAACTTCCTCTTCAACCTCACTCTCCACATCCTCATCCACCTTCGCCCAATCGGGCACCTCATACGCCATCGCCCTCTCCTTCTTCAACCGCTCAATCTCCTTCTTCCTCAACCTCTCCTCCTCTTTCTTCCGCTCAATCTCCTCATTCCTTTTAACCTGCATATCAATCACCCTCTTATCCCTCTTCTTAACAAACTCCGCCAAACCCCTAACCGTCTCATTATACTCACGCCTCGCCTTTTTCCTAATCTTCTTATTCTCCTCCTCCATTATCCTTCTACTCTTCCTATTCGGCCCATTCATCGCGTCATACTCATCCGCCCATACAAAATCCATCACAGTGACAAACCCCAACCAATAACCGTAAAACGCATTCACCTGACCATAATCACTCTCCAAATTCCCCATCAACGGGGCCTCCTTGACCGCATTCGCACCCAACGACATCGTTTTCGCAAAATTCAACTCATTCCTATAAATTCTATCAAACACATCACCATAAACTTTATAAAAACCCTTTCCCCTATCACCAAATCCACTAAAAACCGAATTCGAAAAATAGCTAAACAAATCAGGCACAGTCGAAGATGATGATGACGTGTTTTTACCGGAAAACAGGATTTGAGAGCGGTGAGAGTCGTACCACGCGCGTTCACGCGCGTCCGAGAGGACTTCGTACGCGTTGACTAATTCCTGGAATGATGACGTGGCTTCGGCTTCAGTGACGCCGGATTTGATGAGTTTGTCAGGGTGGCGTTGTAAGGCGAGTTTACGGTAAGCTGAACGGATTTCGTCGGCGGTGCAGTCGCGGCTTAGGTTTAGGACTTCGTAAAGGCAGCGTTTGTTTTCCGGTGACGTCATCGGTGGTGGTTGTGGTCACCGATTAGGGTTTTGGTTTTGTGGTGTTGTTAGCTATTTATAAGAAGGTGTTTGGGATTTGCTTGACTTGTACGTTTAGTTTAGTGTTTGTTTCCGCTTATATAGCTGGCTTATTTGGTTTTTGACATATGTTTAATAAGCTCATTTTTTTGCGGCTTATTTTAAACTTTTCGATTTATATAAGTTTGTGGCTTATTTTAAACTTTTCGGTTTATATAAGTTCATGATGACATAATGAGTCGAAAAGTTTCAAAATAACAAAATAAAAAATAAAACCCCAAAACCAGATAGGCTGAAGCAAACACCTCTTAAGGTGGTGGCAACCATGCCTAACAAGTTTTTTCATGCCTAATCACCCATCAATAATATCCTTCCATCTCATCTCATACCTAATAATAGATTTTTAGTGGCAACCATGCCTAACCCATACCTCATCTATTTTTTTTTAATAATTATATTAAACAATTTAAGAAAAACATAATATTTTATTAATACTTAAAAGAAAATTACATCAACTAAATTTGTGGACTCATTTGAGGAATGTATGGAGCGGGTTGTGATTGAATTTGTGGACGAATGGAACGAGAACCTCGTCCACGGCCTTTGGATGACGACGAACCACCTCTTGATTTTCTTGCATCCATGAGAATGTTTTTTAAAAGTGTAAAGAGATGTGATTGAATTTGTGGTAAAAAAATAGAATTGAGTTTGTTTATTTATAGAGGGGGAGTAAATTATTTTTTTTAGCATGCAACGGCTATAAGCCATTTAATGTCCAACGGCTACTTTTTAAAATCCAACGTCCACAATATGCCATGCCAAATCGGTAAATTATACCGAATACACAAACCGAATGTTCATGCCGAACCATGCCGAATTTGTGGCATTGCATACACTGATCGGCATGATTCATGCCTAACCATGCTGAACCCCCGTTGCCAGTCCCCTTAGTTACTCACATGTCTTAAAATAATTGCCTTTCAAAAACAAAAGCAATTTAGTAAATATATAATCATTTTCTTTTAATTTTTTTTTGATGTTTTGGCTGATTAATCAACGAGATTTGAACTCATCGCCACAAAAATTTAAACCGAGTAAAACCTTTTATTTTCAAAAGGTTGATGTAGTCATTTCAAAGTTGTTTGAACCTGACATAAATAAAATCTGAGATATCTCACATTTTAGTGATGATAGTCACGTGACCTTCACCGCTAGGCCACCTCATGAGTGGTTCGAAAAACACAATCGTTATTGTTTTATTTTTGTTTATCTTTGCAAAATAAGAGTGTTGCCTATAACTAATTAATGAATGTTATATTCAAACTTGTAATAGTAAGTTTAGGAATGACTAATTAATAAACTCGATCAAATTAACCTATTAGTATTTATACAAGGGTGGACAATCAATTTGACAATAATAATAATAATAATAAAATAATAATAAAAAAAATAAAAATAAAAAATAAATAAATAAAATAATAATAATAATAATAAATAATAAAATAAAAAATAAATAAATTATTGTGGATAACAAACTTAGGATAGAAGCATATTTTTAGTGGTTTAAAATTGTAATTATTCTTGTTTTTTCTAACTTTTGATTCACACAATAGGTAAAGTTTTGTAATATGTCACTAATTATCGTCAAAATTGTCGTGTTTTAACTTTAAGTCATAAAATATAACGAACTTTCTTCAGTGTCTCGTTTCGGTATGTAAACTTTAGAAAATATGAGTAAATGTAGCGCACTTTCCCAAAGTGTTTTAATGTGTTCTCATATTTGAAAATCTAACATGTGTAACCACATATAACATGATAACACATCAAAATGTGCATATTGAAACAATTTGTGAAAGTTCTTTATATTTCCTTTTTTTTAAGTTCACGTACCAGAACAAGACAATGGAGAAAGTTCGCTGATGACCAAGACCCTTTAACTTTCTAGTTAATGTGTCAATGAAACAATGAAGAAAGATGAAAATAATAGAAAATTTCATTTTTCGACTTATCTTTAACATGTCAGTAAAACCACACCTAAATTACACGACCCGAACTGACATGAAAACAAACGAGTTTGATTTAAAGATAATTCGTTTTAGGTCACGACTGATAAATGATTGAGGTTCGGGTTTGATAAGTGTTAAACAAGTTAACATCTGAACCCTGTTTTGCCATATGTCTTTAAACCTAAATATTGAAAAGTTTAAATGATAGAGCGGGAATTTTATTGTATACTTAGCTTCTAAAGAATTGCTGTATTGTTTTGATCTTGAGTTTTATTGAAGTTTATATGTAATTTATTTATATTCTCATTAATTTTTATAATTAGTATATAATTTTGGTACATAAACTAGTTAACTCTTAACCTATCAACCTACCAACTCGTTTGACTTGTTTAGTTGATAATGGTAAAAAGGACGGGGTGAAGAAAGTGAATCAGATGAGGAGTTTGTTGATGTTGATAATGGTGAAAAGGAAGAGGATGATAATGAAGATGACGATAATGATGAGTGAAAGCAATGTTAAAGAACAAGAAAAACGTTGTGAACACAAGGAAGCAAAAGGCTTATCATTTTATGTTGAAGCTGAAGCTCAAGTTGAAGAGGAAGACTTGATGTGGAGTACAATAATACGAAAGGTAGAAGAACAAGGGGAGGGAGGAAAGAAACGGCTAAAAAAGATGAACCTGGAGAACAGGAAAGAGTTGACAAACCCGAGATTAGTAGCAAAGCTGAGGTAGATGAGAAATGTGATGAAGGTTCACACATTGAGGAACCGTTACCATCTCAACCTTGTGCAGAGAATGAGAACAATGGTAGAGAGAAGATGATGCAACCACTGTAAAGCAACCTCCGCTGGTGAAAGTTAGTAGCAAAGCCAAAGTTCCGAAACAAGCTCCACCAGATAAAAGTACCAATAAAAAGGAGGTGAAGTCTAAAACGAAATTCTACTAAAGGGAAGAAACATAAGGTACAATTATAACTCAGATTGTCTGATATCTTATACAGTAATATCTTGATTGACCACAGGCAACATCAACAAATTCTGTGCATGAATGTGATACTTGTGGAGTAGACTTTGATTCAAGGTATATACTATACAAACTACAAAGTTTAAGATTTTTTTTTTTTTTTTTTTTTTTTTTTTTTTTTTTTTTTTTTTGTGTTTTGTGCCTCTAGTTGTTGGCAATTGGGCCTATTATGGTTGTTATTCTTGAAGGAACAAATTACATAAAACATTTGCATGACATGGGTCATGCTTCACTTAAATCACTATAAAGATGATGTATAAGTAGAGTTTGTATGGTACTCGTTTTGTTTCGCAGTTATATACTTTGTAGAGCAGGATTCTATATATCAATTGGTGATACAATAAACTACCGGTATCTGCATTAACGTTCACCATGGATAAATTTTCACCATAAAAACTTATCGCTATCATTAGTGGAATTCAAACATAGTATCATTTGATGTCACAAATCAAATACATAAATCTAGGTTAGGTTGTTCAAGCAACAACTCCTAAGCAATATACATATTCTGAAAGTGGTTTTCCTTGTACATTATCTGACAATAGTTCAAGCACGAGTATCTTCAGTTAATTTCAATTTTGAACGCGGAATTGTAACATCCTCTTAAAGATCTCTGGTAATGTATTTGAACCATCATCATATTCGTCATTTGACTCTGAGCTGTATATCTGCTACAACATGATGGACATGTTAAAGTTCAGGAAAACCTTTAAACAAGTGTGTCTAGATAAACAAGTGATTGGACTATTTATTGATGATAATAAATTAAAGTGAAAGAATCTTATGGATTCTGATCAACATCATCCAAAATAACTAAGTGATATTATATAAGTCGAATAAGTTATGGCATCTTATTAGTAATAGTTTAAAACATGAAAGCATATATTAAGAAAAGACAGAAGTGTTACCTGAACTTGAGGTGTTACTCTACTAATCAAGTTCTCAGGCAACTTGTCTGCAAGTATTGGCCAATAAGTACTCAATTCCTCACGAACCTGAAAATATTTAAAGTTGTGCCACTTATCAAAAAAATTCCTTAAGACATTTGAATAAAGAAATACAAATTAATGGATTCATCAGCAAAGGGCTTTACCGCCTTGATCACTCGCCAAGTTGATTCAAATGGATAAACATCAGTGGATTCATGAATTGGTTTGTCTTCCAGCAATAATTCAACACAAGAAAGTACTGAATTTGCTAGAGACGTAAGATTGTATCCTCCTTCCAATGCCATTACAATCTTTCCACTACTCAGCACCATCAACTGCAAAAAACAACAGCACAAGATACACTATTAAAATTAGTTCTGACAAGTATTCTTTTTTAATCAGAAGAGCAGGATATTCATTGGATGCTAACCTTCTTCAGCAATATAGCATAACCATTTGGTGTGATACAGCAGCCTCCAAGAGGATCACCAATAGCTGTGATGCATCAAATATACAATTAGTAGATGTTAAACTGCTGATTTAAGAGCTCTATTGGAATACATTATTTTATGTTCATTGATAGTTAGTAGCATTGACCTGCATCGAATCCAGCTGATATTAAAATTATGTCTGGTTTAAATTCTTTTGCCACTGGGATCAATATATGATCCCAAGCTGCAACATAATCTGCATCCCCACATTGACCATTCTCCCATGGAACATTTATGTTATACCCTAAACCTGGCCCCTCGCCCATCATTAAGTGCGAACCATCATCACCAGGAGGATAAAAGGTCCCATGTTCATGCCTGCATGTTCACAATGTTTTCTAAGTATAAACGTACATAACTAAAAACATACGTGTTCAACAAAAGGAAACCATTTGTTTTACCTATGAACAGAAAAGAACAACACTCGGGGGTCCTTCCAAAACATCTTTTGGGTACCGTTTCCGTGATGTACATCCCAATCAACGATCAGGATCTTGTTAATACCCAATTCCTAAAACATAAGAGTAAAAAAATTAATTATTGTCTTAACAAACACTACACACATTAATGTTATAAAAGCACAAGTAGGTCTTACTTTTTGGTCAAGGAGGAACTGTGTTGCAATAGCAACATTGTTGTATAAGCAATACCCCATGGATTTGTCATTTTCAGCATGGTGCCCAGGAGGTCTAACAATCGCAAAGGCGGAATCAAGTTCCCCTTTTGCAACTTTTTCAGCAACCTAGTAAACAAAACAATTATTTAATACGACAGGTAACAGTAAACACATGCTGACATATATATCTCAGCCTAGCTACTCACCTCAACTACAGAGCCAGCAGCAAGATAAGCAGACTCGGAAGAACCCTCATTATAATAAATAGAATCAGAAGCGTATGCATCAGCTGCTATCGGAAAAGCTTTCAATATGGAACTTATAGTCTTAATGAAACGAGTGTGAACTTTAGAATGTACTGCTTCTATATTTTTGTCTTCCACTTCATTACCTTTAGAAACCTCACATCTGAAAACACCACAACAACAAAGTATTTACACTGAATTTCAACAAAAAAGGTTAAAAATAATTACAAGGTTTTAAGTATGTGTGAGAGTAAACCTTTGCGGGATACCAGCAGCGATGAGTTTGTTCCAAATAGCGCGCATGCGTTCGGGGTTTTCAGGATGAGACTCGCCTTTAGGTGTTGAATGTTTGCACATCCTTTCATCGTATACTAAACCAACACGACGACATTGTTGTTGTGGTTGACTATCGTTAGTTTGGTCGGCCATGAATTCGTTTGTTTAAGTCCTGAAATCTGTAAACGATGAAAAAAGAATGTTATATTTTATAGGTAACTATCTTGGTCAAAAGGATAATAAAGATAAGAACCAACTGCAAAAATAGTCCCTGTGATTCAGCTAGAATACTTCTGTTCTTTCTTTTCCAGATTTTTTTGTATTTTTTACATTCAAATAAATAAAGGTATTCATAACATCACACAATTCTGAAACAAAAATCATAGTACAAAAAATATATTGTAGTAATCATTATATACATACAGTATTAACATCACAGAAACAAAATATGAACATAAACACATAGAAACAAATACCTCATGGGAAATATAATTAGAAATTTTAAAGTTCAAACTAAATTCACGAGAAGAATAAGACAAGGTCATTTTAGTAATTTCACTTTGGTCTAAATCATAGAAATGATTTTTGTTTACTCTAAAAATAAATAGAAACCTATATACTTTATGAGAAAAGTTTAATTAAAAAAATATTATTTTCTTAGCATATACTAAAGGAGAAATATCAACTACTTACCACTCATTTAAAAAAAAAAAAAAAAAAAAAAAAAAACTAAAATTTTATAAATATTAAATCATTTTTAACTTCTAATCACAAGCACTATAATTCCTCAATGGCTATGTGGGTTTACACACCAGTTATTTAGGATCCAAACACCACTAAATATTATTTACATTTTTAAGGCATACTTTTCTAATACTTAGTCAGATTTATTGGAAAGATGAAGTTTTAAATAAATATTCGGTATATGTTTTCTCTCACACATAATCATCTTATCATCTCTCACATACAATCTGAAATCTCATTCTCTCTCTAAGAAACCAAAACTCACACTGGAAAAAAACACAACCCTCACAAACACCAAACCAACTCCGAAAAACACCAAACCACCCCTTCTCCCCTAATCTTTCCAAACTACACCTACCAATTACACATCCACTATTCCTCCGCCATGGCCACAAATCACAGCCACCACGACCACAAATCACAACCACTACTTCTCCACCAAACGTCGCCACCTTCTTAGGATCCAGACACCACCTAGATTAAGTCATCTTTATTTACATGTACAGTTCTTAAAACTTCATATACCCATAAACCATTTTTGGGGCAACTCTCAAAAGGTGGTGACCGGAGTTGCGCCGGCTGTAATAGTGACGGCTGATGGTGCGACGGCTGTAAGGGTGTGGCCGGATGTATGAGTATGGTGGTGATAGAAGTTTGGAAGAAATAAAAAAAGAAAAGTGAGAATGGATATGACAGGTTTTGTAATAGGAGAAGAAAAGGCAGCTATAAATTTATGTTTTCAAAAAAATTTAAATAATAAAAAAATAAAAACTAACATGTGGTGTACGAAGCATGTCGGCCCTGCTTAGGTAGTAGAAATGAGAAAAGGAAGGGTGATGGAGATGTGCATGAGGATTAGGTGCTCGAAAAATTATAAGTGGTGTAATTAGTGGTGTGCGTCAGTGGTGTGCGAAGCATACCACCTTTCTCAAAACACAATTTCAAATATTCAAAGCCTTTTTAACTTAATATCTTTTTACCTCCAAAACCAGTAACCTTTTTGATTGTGATAATTCATCCTTTTTAACTTAAGGAAGAAAAAGAAAGAAAATGAAAATGAAAAATAAGAAGTTGTGTTCTCGAGTAATACTTAAGGAAAAAAAGAAAAGGAAATGGAATAAAAGTTAGTGTGATTTTGTTGATTATTAAAGTAAAATGTTTCGGAGGAAAGTGTTTACTTTACATTTCTTTACTTTCTTTTAATAACAAAACTCAAGATTACAGTGTTAATCTCTTATTACCTCCAAAACCAATAACCTATGTGATTTAGGGCCCATTTGGTTGGTTGTGTTTGCATGGGTTTTGGGATTAAAAGTTTTAATAAGCTGTTTGTTTGCACTTTTCATATTTCCGTTTAGACTCGTAACCCTAATATAAAGGGTTCTATAAAAGTAGGCTAACTTGGATGGATTTCTGACGCGTGTGAGATCAGTTCTTGTTTTTTTTTCTTATATTCTTTTGTCTTTTCTTTCAATATACTTTATAAAATAATAAAAATAATTATTTATATAATTCTCTCTCCCTACTTTATTAATAAAAATAATATTTAATTTATATTTTATTATATAATATATCTTTAAATGTTGTGAAACTAATAAGAAGAGAATAATAAAGAACAAGAACAAATAGTGAAACATAAAAGAATTATATTATTCATCTTTCAGTAGAGGTATGTATATATAATTACAAGATGGAGTATTCTAGAAGATACAATACTCTAATTAAGATAACTAATACTAATAAGAGATATGAACATCCATTCCATATTTATCCATAACATTCAATTTGAGGATTTTGCTTCGTTAAAATCTTACGGAAACATTCTAAGCAGTGTGCAGAGAAACCATATATGGATTTCCAACAAAACAAATGATTTTATTAATAGTTTATGCATGATTTAATTTAATTTAATTCAGTTGAATTGTTTAGGGCATCATATTTGTATTCTAAGTTTCTAACCATATCAGCTTATAGCATGAAAAAAATAAAATAAAAAAATAACCATGCATGCCAGTTGACATAATAACCGTAACATAAAAACATGCTTAACATTCACATTACATGGCAAAATATGGCATAACACATCAATATGACATGTTTTATTAAATTATGAGCATAAATTTGGAAAACTAATATACAATCAGTTAAGTATTAAACTTACATCTTCCAAAATACTAATGATTACACGTGCATTTAAAATGTAATAGCAATAGGGAATACAGCTAAGGAATGTAAATTTAACAAGCTCAATATGACTCGTATGTAACACATAAGACGAGTAGCATTGTTTTTACGTACAACGTACTAATAATAAATAAATAAATTAGACGACGTTCAAATTATAAGCAACACAATAATCATGCAATACATCTTAGTAACAATCGGTACTCTTTAAACGAGAAACAGAAAACCATAATAATTTGTAGGATATTAACCCTTTAACATTAGAAGTTTAAACTGGTGTAATATCGAATAGCATAATAAAAATTAATATCTATACTAGTGAACAGCAATACACGAAACGTGTTATGTTCTAAGCTCATGGAATCTATAATTAAAATAAAAAAAACACCACGTGCTAGAAGACTAATTATATGATCGCATAGCAAACTGTACGTAGTAATAAGTAACTTCGAAAGAAAAAGATAAAACGATTAAATAAATAAACTATGAAGATAGCGAGGTTCGAAATTTACCGAGAAAATTAGAAAATATCGCTTTTTAGAGATCGAATTGTATTATTCATGAGGTGTGGTATATATAGTTACATGGAGTATTCTAGAAGATTCAATACTCTAATTAAAATAACTAATAATAATAAGAGATATGAACATCAATTTCATATTTATCCATAACATTAAATAATATTTTCTCTCAAATCTAATTTCATATCCTAAACTAATTTCAAATCGAAATTCAAATCCAATTCTTAATCCTAAACCCATCTACAAACCAAACGAACCCTTAATACTCAAAGCTACATTTAGTAACGAGTTTAATACAAGAAAGAAAACAGAAACCAAACCAAATTAAACGGGTCAACAAGCCCAACTCGCACTGGAAAACTGATTATCCCATTTTAAACTACACGTCTGTAACATGTGTTGAATATATTGAAGTGATCTTTCATGTGTGATGGATCATGGAAGTAAAGAATTTCTTATGTGTGGTTCATTACCAATTAGTTTCTTGATAGTGTTTATTCAACATAGATAATTGGGAGTTTCAAGATGCCCACCCTTTTTAAATCGTCTAACGTTTTGCATTGGATATTCAAGAGACACTGAGAAACAAGGTATATGCGAGACATTGAGACATGAGGTATACTGGTCAAGTATGCTAAAGAGTATGTTCAAGAGATCGACATCGGGTATATGCCATTATTACTAGAAGTTAAGTATAATGTTATTGAATTAGTGGCCGCAAGAACAACGATGAAAACAAAATGTGATAGAAAACTGATCGCACAAAAATACAAATTTTTGTTTAAGCTTCAGAAAGATTATGTTATTGCATGTTAGTATATACTAATGCACAGGGGTGAGCGAAAAAACCGAAATGACCGAATAAACCGAAAACCGAAATCGAACATAATCGAAAACAATCGAACCGAACTAATAACCGAACCGAATTTGCTAAAACCGAACCGAACCGAACTACTAATTCGGTTCTCGGGTTGAATATGGGTTTGGCAGTTTGAACCGAAAACCGAATTCATATAAATATACATTTTTTTATATATATTTATATATATGTATTTATATTTTTTATATATTAATATATATAAATACTATTAAAAAGTTATCTTAATATAAAAAAAACACTTTTTATGCTTGAAATATATATTTTTTTTCCAAATATCGATATAATTATTAATTTTTTAAAAAATAAATTGTAAAATTCGGGTTATTCGGGTCAACCCAAGAATCGAACCGAACTATAATTCAACCGAACCGAACCGAAAACCGAATTTGAATTCGGTTCGGTTCGGTCTTCCAGTTGACTCAAATTTTTTTTAACCGAACTAACCAAACAACCCGATAACCGAACCGATCAACACCCCCACTAATGCAGGTTTCTTGGTATCTATATAGGTAGATATTGTTAGCGGACCATATGTAGTATATTGTATATGTGGATCATTATTAGGCCCATTTAGCTCATTATTTATACTAAACATTGTAATACATTATTCACTCAATACAATCATTATACTAAACATTGTCATAATGTGAGTGCTGTCTATCTCTCCTCTAATCCCGTGCAGCACCAACGCACGAAGCATATTGAGATTGACATTCACTTTGTTCGGGATTTGGTTACTACTGGACATGTACGTGTGCTTCATGTTCCTTCTCGTTATCAGTATGCGGATATCTTCACCAAAGGCTTGCCTACTGCTTGATGAGTTTCGTTCTAGCCTGAGCGTTTGTCCTACTCCCGCTCAAACTGCGAGGGGCTGTTAGCTGACCATATGTAGTATATTGTATATGTGGATCATTATTAGGCCCATTTAGCTCATTATTACTATATATAACTAAAACACGGGGAATCGATCTCCACACGACACGTGTCCAAGAATTAATTGCAAACTTCCGCAAGTTGGCAAGAATGGTCATTCAGGTTCGTGTGGCGTTGCAAGTTAAGTCCTCAACATTAATTGCTAACTTTTGCAACTTGGCAAAAATGGTCCCTGAGGTTTGTGTGTCGTTGCAAAGTTAGTCCAACAGTGTTTGCAACATTTTCGTAACTTGGCAAGAATGGTCCCTCAAGTTTAAGTGTCGCTGCGAAGTAAGTCCAAACATTAAATGCAAAGTTAACTTTCGTAACTTGGCAAGAATGGTCCCTCAGGTTTAAGTGTCGCTGCAAAGTAAGTCTAAGCATTAAATGCAAAGTTTCACAACTTGGCAAGAATGGTCCCTGAGGTTTAACTGTCGTTGAAAAGTAAGTCCGAACATTATGCAGAGTTTCCCAACTTGGCAAAAACAGTCCTTAAGGTTTACGTGTCGTTGCAAAGTAAGTCCAAACATCAAATGCAAGTGTCGCTACAAAATAAGTCCTTTGAAACCAATCCCGCTGCATCGCGCGGGTTTCCACACTCGTTTATACTAAACATTGTAATACATTATTCACTCAATACAATCATTATACGAGTTATCAGATATGTACATATTGGCAACGCACGGGTATTGTACTCGTAATTGATTGTTGGTAAAGTAAGATTTAATAATTTTATGAAACAAAATCTTTTAGGATATATCATTGAGTAAGTATACAAGTAATAAAACAGACATACATACAAGTTAATCTTTATCGTACTATTTTTGAGGTAGTAAGATTGTAGCTACTTTCACTTCAAAAACATCTTATGAGCAACAAAGACGTGGCATACAACGTCCCTAAGTTTCACTAACTATTAAGCAATAATGTATAGATAGTAACATGAAATCCATTACAATGTTCATATTAATAGCATGAGATAAATAAACAGACGGAGTAATATAAAATCATAATCTCAAACTGTTTGAAAAAATGGTTTTCTATGTTACAAAAAAATATAAACTGACCAACTGCCGAATCAAACCAAGATCACAGTCGAGATTAGTGGTTACTACTTACACATACTTTATACCTACACTTCAAAAGCTATTTGGGTTTCGGTTCAATGTCAAACAAACACATTAATGAAAAAAGCATGAACTAACTATACAATAATCAAAACAAAAGTTGCCCCAAGGGCTGGATTCAGCAAAAATGTAACTCAAAATGATGGCTTGTCGTCTCTACAGCCAAAGGTCCTTGCAAAACTACAGGGATGCACTTAATTATTGTGACCCTTTTGTAGATAGGTGGTATCATACTTGAGTAGGCGGTGTCTTAGGTTCCCCCGGAGTAATTTTCATGATATCTTCAAGAGGCTTGTGAGCATTGGCACCTATCTCTTGAATATAAAGAAATTCCTTATTTGTATACTCCCCTGCAGCCTGTTTATACCTTTCAGTTACAGTATCATCATACCCAGGCATTTTCTCAAGGGCAACGTTTGGAAGCATTGTCTTCTCAATGCTTTTTGAAATCCTTTATCAACACCTAGTTTTAACAATTTGGCTGTGTGAAGCAGAAATTCATGACTATGCAGCAGTCTAGAGACAATTTTTGGAATGTACTTGGTCATCAACAAATGACGATCATGTGATGCGTGGAAAGTCTTTTCCAATGCGTCCATCTTAGCCAACAAACGACAATCTCCAGCTTCGATCTCCTTTCCCTTTGCTTCTAAGCTAGCCAATTGCTGTTTAAGGACCTCAATTTCTTTATCTTTGATAGTTAAGGTCTTATCTCTTGCAGCGATCTCAGAAGACATATGATTATTGGCAGTCATCACTTTGGCTTGTTCATCCTTGAGCTCCTTTATTTGAGCATCATTTTGTACTCTTTCAGACAACACAGTTTGTCCTGCAACTCTTTTTCCGTGTTCAACACTCTTTGGAGGTGTTTTTCACCTTCTTCAATAGCAATGTTTTGCTTTTTGATGATGCCACTATCCTCTGCAACTTTATCTTTTAACTGCCGGATATGATCACAATAGACATCAACTTCATTTTCCATCCGACACAATCGTCGAGCAGCCTCTTGTTGGAAAATTTAGTGCACTTGTGGGATTAGTTCACACCTGGTTTTGGGTTAGGAGGTACGGAGTGTACACCCATGAGGTCCTTGAACACCCTGACTCGACTCAATAATGGCTAGTACTGGTAGTGTATTAGTTACTACTGATAATGTAGTAACTGATGGTTCCTACTGGTAGTGTTATGGTTCCTGCTGCTAGTGTAATGGTTTCTGCTGATGGTTCCTGCTGGTAGTGTATGGTTCCTGCTGCTAGTGTAATGGTTCCTACTGGTAGTGTTGCAGTAATTATTTTGTAACAACTTTGACTCATTCAATTGGCTGTTATGACTGCTTTATGACCACGTTTAATTGGTCATGTAACCACTATTTCTATGATTATGGAGGTTTATTATGGGTGATTAATTGGCCGTTAATCACACATAATGTCCATTGATTAGTGTTGAGTGTTCTCTACTATAAATAAAGATTGTCATCTTCAGCTTGAAGATATACTGAAACATACAATACCAGGAGAAACAAACAGATAACATAAACACTTGTAAGCGCAAGGGTTATTGAATTGTGCCTAATTCTATAACCAACATTTGGTCTTATCCCAAGTAGATATTCGTGTAACCCAGGCATTAGGGTCGAATAGTTTACTTTGGAAAGTGATCACACGATTCCAAGTGATATCCGGTAACCACCTAGTGGTATTGCTGCTGACTTTGATTATCTTACCCTGTTCTGGGAGATTACCGCCAACAATCAGTTGAGATACAGCCTTGCCATGATTAGGCATCAGCTTCTCACAAGTATCCATAGGTGTACTCACTGGAGTACAATCAAAGTAATTGAATTTCCTTAACACCTTCTCAATATAATGAGACTGAGAAATAGAAATTCTTTTACTTTCATGTTTAATCCTTTTACCAAGGATAACATCAGCCTCCCCCATGTCCTTCATGGAGAACCTTAATGACAAAAATTTCTTTTGTCAGGTCAACCTAATTTTGGTCAGTGCCAAAGATCAACATGTCATCAACATATAGACAAATGATGACTCCTTTACCAGATTCATCAAATTTGCTATATACACATTTGTCAGCTTGGTTAAGAACATAACCACTAGACAAAATCACTTCATCAAATTTTTGATGCCATTGCTTAGGTGCCTGCTTTAGTCCATAAAGAGACTTAATTAGTTTACACACCTTGTTTTCATTGCCTAGCATGATGAAGCCCTGAGGTTGGTTCGTGTAAACCTCCTCATCCAATTCACCATTCAAGAAAGCTGTCTTCACATCCATCTGATGAATAATCAGATTGTGAATTGATGCCAAAGCAATCAACAATCTAATAGTACTGATACGAGCCACTGGGGCATAAGTATCAAAATAGTCAATTTCTGACTTTTGTTTAAAGCCCTGAATGACTAGTCTAGCCTTGAACTTTTCAATAGTTCCATCTACCTTCATTTTCCTTTTGAAAATCCATTTGCAACCCAGAGGTTTGCAACCAGGTGGTAGATCAACCAACACCCAAGTGTTGTTGCTCATGATGGAATCCATCTCATCATTGATTGCTTCTTTCCAGAAAGCAATATCCTGGGACTTCATTGCTTCTTCAAATGTCTTAGGATCATCCTCAACAATGAAGCAATAGGAGTATTGGTCAGAAACCTCATCCCTTGTTCCTTCAACCAAGTATAGTTGAAACTCAGGTCCAAATGACTTTGGAGTCCTGACCCTTTTGCTCTTCCTGAGCATAGGTTCATGTTGTTGAACCACAACCTCATCAGGAACCACTGATGGTTCTTCATCAGGGACCTTTGATACACTAGTGTCTTGAGTTCCATTAGGAATCCTCAGACTTGGTCTAGGGACTGATGAGAATCTATTCTCATCAAAGTTTGCATCCCTTGATTCAATTATGGAGTTAATTGAAATTGATTCATTAGGTTCAATAACATAGAACCTAAAAGCCTTGGAATGCTCAACATATCCAACAAAGATGCAGTCAATGCCTCTTTCACACAAAGTTTTCAGCTTTGGATCAGGGAGTCTTACAATAGCCCTACAACCCCAAACACTGAGATAGTTCAGGTTGGGTTTCCTTTTAGTCCAGAGTTCATAAGGGGTAACCTTGTTCCTTTTGTTGGGAACCCTATTTATTAAATAGCAAGCTGTTAACATAACTTCACCCCAGAACCCTTGACTCAGTCCTGAATAGGACAACATGGATCTAACCATCTCCTTCAGCACCCTGTTTTTCCTTTCAGAAATGCCATTTTGCTGAGGAGTATAAGGGGCAGTCGTTTCATGGATTATACCAACAGAATGAAAATACAGAGTATCCATGTACTCACCTCCCCTATCAGTCCTTAATCTTTTGATCAAAGACCCAAGTTGTAATTCAACTTCAGTTTAAACACTTTGAATTTATCTAATGCTTCATCCTTGGAATGTAACAGATAGACATAACAAAACCTAGAAGCATCATCAATAAATGTCACAAAGTACTTCTTATTCCCCAAAGAAGGAGTGGCATGCAAATCACACAGGTCACTGTGTATTAGCTCCAAGAGCTTAGTCTCACGACTAAGACCCTGAAAAGGTTTCTTGGTTATCTTGGCCAACATGAAAGTTTTACACTTTTCAGTGTCCATGTCAAATGCTGGGATTAACCCATCCGTAGACATATCTTGCATCCTTTTATAGTGTACATGGCCAAGTCTTGCATGCCATAGGGTAGAGTCAGTCAGGTCAGTGGTGGTCACAAAGGCTGAATTAACACTATCAGTGACAATATTAAGCCTGAACATTTGATTACACAAATACCCAAAACCAATAAACACACCATTCTTAGACAAGACAAATTTATCAGATTCAATAACTTGTTTATATCCATGATTATTCAAAACACTACTTGAAACCAAGTTCTTCCTTATATCAGGAACATGAATAACATTAAACAAAGTTACAATCTTTCTAGAACTAAATCTAAGATCCACACAACCACGACCATGCACCAAGGCTGTTGACTCATTTCCCATGTGTAGAATAGAACCATCATTCAGTGACTCATAAGTCTTGAACTAGCTTCTATCTTTGCACACATGGACTGTTGCACCAGAGTCAACCCACCACGCAACATCATCATCCTGCACATAATAAGATTCAGATACATATGTAACATAATAAATATGAAAAGACTTATTAAACATATTCTGACCTTTCAGTGAGTTGGCTGAACCACCACTCCCTGAACCATTAGTGCCTGATCCATTGGCTTTACCACCAACTTTAACACCCTTGCAATCCCTTTTAATGCGACTAGTTTTGCCACATTTCCAACAAGTAGGTGTTGCCTTCTTGTTAGGATCTGCCCTTGTGTTGTCATGATATTTGCGTTTGCCTTTGTTGTCATTGTACCTGGTGGAGTTGTTATGCTCCACCATATTGACAACAAATGCACCAGCAGCATTGCTACTCTTTGGCTTGTCATTATCCTGCACCTTGAGAGATTCCTCAATGCGCAGATGACTGCCCAACTCAACCAGAGTTAACTCCTCCTTTTTATGTTTCAAGGTATGCTTGAAATCTTTCCAAGAAGGGGGAAGTTTATCAATGACACAAGAGACTTGAATAACCTCATCCATGTGCATATTATGTTGTGTAAACCTTACAAGTATACCAAGAAGTTCATTGTATTGTTCCATAACTGGTCTTGAATCAGTCATTTTGTAATTTGTGAAATTACTTACAAGGAACTTCTTACTTGATGCATCCTCAGCCATATATTTGGCATCCAAGGAATCCCACAGTACTTTGGAAGATTCAAAGTTCTGATAAATATCAAACAGAGAATCAGACATACCATTGAGGATTAGACCTCTGCAAATGTAGTCATCATTCTCCCATTTGCTCCTCCTCCTGATCTGCTCCACAGTAGCATCATCCCCATCATCAGGAATATGAGTGGTTAGCACATACACCACACTCATGCTTGACAACAAAAAGTGCATCTTCTTCTGCCATCTCCTGAAGTCCACCCCTTCAAACTTATCAAGCTTGGCAAAGTTTGAAGCCATGTGTTTCATTGCAGCAACAACCATTGATTATCACAAATAGTTTACATTGATTGTTGGCGGTAATCTCCCAGAACAGGGTAAGATAATCAAAGTCAGCAACAATACCACTAGGTGGTTACCGGAGATCACTTGGAATCGTGTGATCACTTTCCAAAGTAAACTATTCGACCCTAATGCCTGGATTACACGAATATCTACTTGGGATAAGACCAAATGTTGGTTATAGAATTAGGCACAATTCAATAACCCTTGCGCTTACAAGTGTTTATGTTATCTGTTTATTTCTCCTGGTATTGTATGTTTCAGTATATCTTCAAGCTGAAGATGACAATCTCTATTTATAGTAGAGAACACTCAACACTAATCAATGGACATTATGTGTGATTAACGGCCAATTAATCACCCATAATAAACCTCCATAATCATAGAAATAGTGGTTACATGACCAAGTAAACGTGGTCATAAAGCAGTCATAACAGACAATTGAATGAGTCAAAGCTATTACAAAATAATTACTGCAACACTACCAGTAGGAACCATTACACTAGCAACAGGAACCATACACTACCAGCAAGAACCATCAGCAGGAACCATTACACTAGCAGCAGGAACCATAACACTACCAGTAGGAACCATCAGTTACTATATTATTAGTAGTAACTAATACACTACTAGTACTAGCCACTATTGAGTCGAGTCAGGGTGTTCAGAGACCTCATAGGTGTACACTCCGTACCTCCTAACCCAAAACCAGGTGTGAACTAATCCCACAAGTGCACTAAATTTTCCAACACCTCTATCATAACTGATGACATATAGTACGTGTAGCAGGCCTAATGGGCCCAGCCTGTGCTATACAAATTTGGGGCCCAGGCCCAACAAAGTAAACAAGTAAAAATACCGGGCCGCCACTAAGCCCAATGACAAATTGGTTACAGCCCGGACACACAAAGACGCACCCAGATTATCTGAAAGGTACTTCCGCAAGTACTCTAGCGGACCAACCAACGGTCGCGGAAGATGGTCAGTGTCCGCAACCACGATTACTGCGGATCCTTACCCGATAAGGGTCCCACTCTGGCCACTAACAATTATAAGCGAAATACTAGGAAACCCTAGTATTAGACTCACCTATAAAAGAAGATTCTCTAATACGTTTACGAGGTATGACTTTCTCACACATAACAACACACACATACTCGGATTACTCTATCAAATATGATTTCTTACTCCCACACTGAAGCTTAATCGTGGGGTCCGTACCCACGGTAACGCTAACGGTTTACTCTCACTTGTGCAGGAAATTATTTCATTACTTGGTTTAGTACAGATCCAGTCCACGGGTAGCTTATTGGCCCAACCCAATAAGCAATTCTGATCCATATCAGCACCCGTCACACTTTTTGTACTAACAAGTTGGCACCATCCGTGGGACCCGTATACAACCACGTTCCCAAAAATACTCACCATTAGCACTCATTCTGGACCCACTCCTTCCGTGCCCACGTCTGCCGTACGAAACACGGTAGGAAGGGGAAAAGAGGCATTACTGGAAGATCATGAGCGACTCGCGTTTGACGCAGCTTTCCGAGAATATTGTGACAAGCATTATCACGAGTTGTAGCCAATTATAGCTGAGAAAGTTCATCAAGAAAAGATGTGTTAATACAAATAAGCCGTAAAAACGTTTATTTATATTTTACGATCTTCTAATGTTTTGTCGATAACAAACGTAAAATCATTTTAACGAAACAAGTAAAATACGTAAATGGTTTGAACTAATAGTTTCTAACATATTCACATTTTCACATAAAACACTAAAACAAGTATAAGTGATTTTATGATTTAATATTACATATGTACAACAACTAGTGTTTACATATTTGGGTAAAATATACACATAACTAGTATGTATGTTGGGAATTATACGTTTGAGTTGATAAAGACAAAAAGAATGAAACAAGAGGGACTTAATATGACAAGAAGGAAACCTACTAAAAGATGGAAGGACTTGCTTGCAATGGAAGTTTTATTATTTAGTCCTTATCCTCTAGTATATAAAGAGGACATAGGTGTAGGTTTTTAATTAAGTCTTCCAATAATGTAGTCGACTAAAAGGTGTGTGTTTAGCCTAGACGTTAGGGAAGAACGTCTAGGGTATTAGTTTTAGATTAGTGTGTCCTAGGCGTATGGTCTTGTAAACGCCTAGGTTATTAGTTTAGTTAGTAGACGTGCTTCTATAAACGTCTAATATTTATTAGAGTATTAGTGATTGAAAACCTTGTTCAATAACAAAGTATTGTTTTGATTATTCCGCTGTGCATGTTATTAATCTTTGTTATTGATCCCTAGCCGAGCTTATAAACGATCTTATCAATTGGTATCAGAGCTTGGGGAGCTCGTTATATAGGGATTCATCAAGGTTTTATTGTTGCATAAAGCAGACTCGATGCAGATTGGTGCTTTTAATTCAAGATCATGTGCAGACATAAACCTGGTACTACTTTTCAATATATTTTAATGGATCAAATATTAAATTGATTTATTGATTCATGAAAAATAAATCTCGTACTATTTTTCATTCATGGGTCGATTTCATCACATGGCTTACCTTGTACTAATTGAATGTCATTGGTCGTCAAGTTTTTTTAATATTATGGATTTGTCGTGAATTGGTACTGATTCGAATTTTGATTGGTTGTTGCAAAGTGGTGAGCACATGTGACGTATGATTGAGATATTAGGTAAAGATTTGTTATTTGGTTACTAAATTTGTAAAAGGGAACAGTGATGAGTATTTATGTTATCCGAAAAGTATTTTAATACTACTAGCTTTATCCGAGAAAGATTATTTTAACTGCTAGCTTTATTCGATATCGGACGACGAAAGATTTTTGGTTCTCGTATATTTTTCGATTTAAGGGGAAGTCGAGTATAAAGATTGTTATGGATTTTTGGACGACACACACACAGGTTATTGTTCACACACACAAGGAGTTTGGTTATTTATTCTTAAAAGGATTTAAAAAGGCTCGTTATGGAGATTTATTGAAGAATTGATTACGAAGAGGATTATTTATCACTTATTTGAAGGTGAAGTGGAATTGCTTGGTTTGTGTACTTATCATCTAGCTTGATGAATCTAGCAATGTGTGATTTTTCTTATGATGCTCTATGCACACATTGTCTATCACTTGAAGGAGTTACATTGTAGTGCTCAGTGTCTCATACTAGTTGAGGATTCTTGTCAAGGGATTGCGGTCTACTTATATTGGTGGTTCGTATAAGTATGGAGTTTCGTGGATTGTAAAGATTTAAGACACAAGTTTGGGAAATTTTACTTCTTCATCAAGTTTGTTATATTTGGTGTTCTTCACAAGTGATCATTACATAAAGCCTACAGATTTTGAAGAATCAAGAAGATGGTTAACATATGGTTTTTAGAGGAAGCTTATTGTTAAAAGTTTAACCATCTACATGCATCACTCAAGGGGAAGTGTTTGATTTTTACTATTGTTAATCATTATTACTACTGCTAGTTGAAGTTTTCTACTGTTTTGGATCCATTTTTCTTATGGTGCGTAATGGTGGGTGATTTGAAGCATTGGAAGTCTTAGATTGGAAGTATGATATTGGTTCGTGGTGGTCAAGATCATTATTTGCATACGTTCCCTATTTAGATAATAACAAAAAGGGGAAGAGATGTTTGAGTGACATGGCATGGATTAAGGGGAAGACAAAGGCAGACATACTTGTTTCATTCATGGTGAGATCCATGATCTCAATTTCTCTACTTCGTCTAGGGAAGTTCGTTCAAGAATGGTTTTGTCATTATCAACTAGGGGAAGATTGTTGGGAATTATACGTTTGAGTTGATAAAGACAAAAAGAATGAAACAAGAGGGACTTAATATGACAAGAAGGAAACCTACTAAAAGATGGAAGGACTTGCTTGCAATGGAAGTTTTATTATTTAGTCCTTATCCTCTAGTATATAAAGAGGACATAGGTGTAGGTTTTTAATTAAGTCTTCCAATAATGTAGTCGACTAAAAGGTGTGTGTTTAGCCTAGACGTTAGGGAAGAACGTCTAGGGTATTAGTTTTAGATTAGTGTGTCCTAGGCGTATGGTCTTGTAAACGCCTAGGTTATTAGTTTAGTTAGTAGACGTGCTTCTATAAACGTCTAATATTTATTAGAGTATTAGTGATTGAAAACCTTGTTCAATAACAAAGTATTGTTTTGATTATTCCGCTGCGTACAATATTATTGTCTTTGTTATTGATCCCTAGCCGAGCTTATAAACGATCTTATCAATGTAGTATATTGGGTAATATAAATGGGTAGAAACTTAAGTATCACAACCCATTGGGCAAATACATTGAATGTAGTTGGGTACAAACCAAAGCCCATGACCCATGGAGATTGACCCATAACCCATTGCATGACATCATGCTTATATCATACATGGATAATATCCATAACCCATGGATCAACCCATACCCAAGTGACCAAGTGCATTGCACTTAAAAGATACATTGTATCTAGCTAAAGATCCATGGTTCAACCCATGACCCATGACCCATAACCAAAATACCCATGGGTAAAAGGGAGCGTCCCACGGATCCCTAGCTTAACGCTAGACGGATCCCTTATGGAAGGGATCCGTGGGATCCGGGGAACAGTAGATTTTTTCTTCTATAAATAGTGAGCCATTTCTTCATTATTTCTCACCCCTTTCTAACACACTTTCTCCTTGAGTTAAAAACTCACTAACCTCAGATCTAAGAGATCTATGTTTGTAGTTTTGTTTTTGTGTGATCATTTAGGTTCCTCTTAAAGGCAAGATCACCACCTTTGAAGTCGAGCAAGCTCAAGTCCATGAGTTGCCATGCTTCCTCATCATCAAGGCTACTGAAGTCTTCTTGTTGATGATTCTTTTCTTTATTCTAAGAAGTGTAGTGTTGAAGACATTAGTGAAAGATGTCTCAAGTGTCAAGACGAAGATATTAGTGAAGAGTATCTATCGTCCATATCATAAGCACTTGTGGTAGGTGCTTAGAAGTCAAGACTAGAAGCATTAGTGAAAGGTGCTTAGAAGTCAAGACACAAGACATTAGTGAAAGGTGTCTTGTAGATCTAGTCAAAGGCATTAGTGAAAGGTGCCTTAGATGTACATTCGATATGGTGTGTTTCGAAGTACAAGATAGACTAGTATTAGATCCAAGGATATTAATATCCTTGATGATGTTGTAAAGGAGTAGATCTCCTTTGGGATTAGTTGTTGGTGTAGTGTGGTAGTAGTTCCTCCATTGCAATGGAACTAGGTGCTTAGCCTAGTACCTAATAAAGGGTAGGCGACGTTGTGAAGGTGTAGTTCACCTTAGAGTGAAAGAACTAGGTACTTAGCCTAGTACCTTATAAAGGGTAGGCGACGTTTTGTAGGTGTGGTTCACCTTGGTGTGAAAGAACCCGGTGGTTAGCCTAGCACCGGAAAAAGGTTAAGCGACGTTGTGAAGGCTTCTCCGCCATAAGGAGTTGGTGTAGTGTTTACGAACTCTCAAGTAGGTGACTCGGGGAGTAGAGTAGGGCAAGGTGTCCTTGTAGCCGAACCACTATAAATACTTGTGTCGTGGTGATGTGCTTCTTACTCTTTATCTTTCATTACACGTATATATATATATATATATATATATATATATATATATATATATATATATATATATATATATATATATATATATATATATATATATATCAACGTCCAACATAAACAACCAAATAGATTGACATAAGTCGATCTAAATATTTTAAAACAAAGTTTTAATTGGTAAAACTATTCAACCCCCCTTCTAGTTTTCCACAATTGGCATCAGAGCTTCGTTACCAAGTTTGTTAGAGTATGTTGTACTTTAAAAACTTGATACGATCCGTGTATGTTTGAAAACTACAAAGAAGGATTTTTTTTTCAAGTCATGTTTTAAAAATCATTACAATGTTTATGTTGGACAATGATAGAATGTTCTAACATTTTCCTTGTTAAGTATTCTCCATACTTGGATTAAGGGTTACCAAGAAGATCATGAAGAATCTATCTAAATATTTCTTTTCGCAAAAAGAATGTTTAGTATTGTCTTTCTCACAACATGAATCTGGAGATCTCAAAGAAGAATACAAAGTGACCACAACTTGCTTTTCCAAAATACGATTAAGTATTTTTAAAACTCATGAAGTTTTTCGCGTCCATGGTTTCTAAAACCATACAAAGGGAATATAGCAAAGGTATGTTCTCTTAGTTACAATTAGTTGGTCAAAAACGTGCTAATTGCTTGAGGATAAAATGGTGATATATGCTTCTCTCTTATAATAAGCATAATATGAAAAGTGTTTTGTTGATTTTTTTTGGTTTGTTGTTAGATATCTTGTTAATCAAGCTTGAATAAAGGTAAAAATGGGTAATATAACTTCACTAAAAAGTCTACAAAGGTTAAACCTTTTCGTCGGGTCAAAACATGCATTTTTGTATTTCTGTGTCAGATCCGCGGATCCCTCAGTTTACACTGGACGGATCCCTCAAGCAAGGGATCCGTGGTACAGAAGACAATTTTTGTCTGAATTTTAAAAATTCATAACTAATTAACCGTAAGTAGTTAGAAGTCGTGCCACCTATCGTTTTAAAGGTATTTGAGTCTACTTTCATTTAAAAATGATTTCATAAACTGATTCAAGACAATAATTTACAGAATCATTGATTCATAATAGAAAGTCATTTTTCGGTCATAACTTTTGCACAAACTTTTGATCTAATTGGAGACGGATGTTTTCGTCCTTGAATAACAATGTGTCCTCTTTTGAAATTAAGGTTTTGATCATATTTATAAAAGAAACTAATCAAGCTTGGTATACATGTTTATATTTAACACTAAGCGATGAAAAGAACTTTCGTATGCTATGCTAAATGATTTATTGTCTTACCTTGCAACACTTGATTATTTGCTTATCTCAAATATTTTTTGTGCTTGTTTGTTTGAATAACATATGTGGTTTCCTCACCTTGCTATTTATTCTCTTGTTTGTCAATTTAATAATATTTTATTAATCAATGTGCTTTTTGAAGGAGTGTTTGAAATAACATCTAGGTGTGTCGAAAATGTTAGTTTAAATACTTAGATAAGTCATATAAGTTCAAAAATGCTTAAAATATGTAATATACTAAAAGGCTTCTTGTTAAGTTTGTCATATGTGCAACATAAATGTTTTATGTGCTTATATGATTTCTTGATTTCATATTTCTTGTGTCGTTTTCTAAAAACCACAAGAATGTACATCGGATCATAACCTACACTTGTGTTGATGATGTACTCTCCCGTTTTCCGTTTCATGATCACTTTCCAAGCTTCATAGTAGGATTGACAACTTGATTATTTCATCCGATATACTCAAGTAAATTATTTTGTAACACAAATATAATTGGTCATATCCGAAAATCCAAACTCGAGCTTTCCAACAACATATGTTGAAGTAGCTCACACAACCATTTTTGTTCACCTTATGGACAACTTTAGATTTTTATATTTAAACATGACACCTTCGTCACCTTAGTAGTTTCCAGTATAATATTAATAAAAACGAAGCAACGTATCATCATTGTTACTCTTCGATAGGCCACTGTAGGAATATAAATTTTCCTAACTTGAGAATGAATACTGGAGAACTTATTGCAATAGAAACTCAATTTGACCTAACGGTTGAATTGCTTCCTTGATGGAAGTTGGGTATGTAGAATCACCTGTAAAAATGGTCGTGTTTAGCCGTAATTGAGCACCGCTAGTAATAGTCTCATATTCATTCTCTCACTTGAGAAATCTATACTCATATGTTTTCCTAAAGTAAGTTTACAATGGAAATACTTTGCGTTGTCTTAGGATTACTAATCAAACAAGCTGTAAAATTGATTCTTCCTTTAGTTAATCATAACCACTTTCCTCATCAAGCGATTATCTTGCCTTGATCGAGAAGAGCTACTTGACTTCACGGATGAAGTTCATTGTATGCTAATCACCATCCGTAATGACTGCACATAGCTCATTGCTTCCGTTGACCAAAACAACAACACCGGATGAAGTATAGGATTTTCTTGAACTAGCACCTCACAACTCTATTGTCGTGAATACTATCAATTACTCTTTTCTTTCTTGACATATACCTTGCACGCCATTGTTAATACAAACGATTTACTAATCTAGATCGTAAATATGTTTTGAGTTTCTTGAATAGTGCTTGTTAAGTTTGATAAACCTCTGTGTTATTTGTGAGCTCGATCTCATTTGATATCTTAGTGATTAGAACCTCTTAAACTTGAAATATGATGCATTGTCAAAGTCATTGCATACCTTTAGTAAAGGTTCTGCTTAGCAGATGGACGGATCCCAAAGTTTGTGCTAGACGGATCCCTACACTTAGGGAACCGTGGGATCCGGCAAACAGAAAATGCAATTGTAAGCATTGTATTTCAAACATATCCTTAGAACACCTCACACTAAGCTAGACATAGTGTCTTAAGGCAAATTAAGTCCTTATCAAGTTAAGTAGATCCTTCCTATTCACACATAACTCACCTAGATCACACTCAAAGACGCTTATAGATCTATCATTTCACTTTAATCCATTACTCTTCCGCTCTTAAACTCACACTTCATTTCTCACATGATCCCTCACATCTAGCTTTAGAAATCTTTCGATTATGGCAAAATTGATCATAAATCATCCTTACCTCAAAATTGATCAAAGTTGATCAAATTCTAGTTTTCCCATCTCAAAGCCTTTAGGATATTTTCCAAAACACTATCCTAAGTCACAACCTGATCTCTAGGATCATTTAGCTTCAATTGACACTCTCATCTTTAGTGTCATCCTTGCTCATTCATTGGTACTCATGAAAGTTCCAAATCCTTCCATAAAAGGCAATCATTAGCTATATCACTCATTACCTTCATTTACTTAAGCACACGTTCATTTAAGACACTTAGGAGGACTGAAACACTCAAGGTGATATTGATCTTAGATCTTAGAAACATCATTTCTACTCTTCCATAGCTGCTGAGAGCCGATTAGCCTAGACGGATCCCCCTGAGGAGGGAGCCGTGGGATCTGGGTGACAGTTTATGTCAAACCTTGCTAAAACAATCATTTCAACTCATCTTTCTAACTCAAACACTCCATCTCATCTTAAATGAGTTCCTAGATCAGTACAAACTCTGAAGTTGACTCTTGTGCATGTTAATCATCACATTCCAATGAATCTTAGTGGCTTAAGGCTTAAATGCACTTGCCAAATCTCTTGCTTTATAAACCACATTGTTAGGACTTCCATAGTCATCACCTTCATCCTAACTTTCAGCACTTTAGAAACCCTTACAAACCTTTTGAAATCATCTCATCATGAGGAAAACCCCAAGTAGTAACTTATCCACCAAAGAACCACCCAAGAAAAAGGCTCATGTTATACACGAAATCTCTTCAACCGAATCATCTCCGGTCAAGCCAACAAATGATAGGATCTTTCCTCAACCAATCAAACCAATTCCTAAAAGGATAGTACACACAAAACTACCTATGCCAAGCACCACCATACCTCCTAGGCCAAACAATATCATCTCTACTAAACCATCACCATTAGTTCCTAGAGCTATCTCTTTTACATCCCCACTATCATCACCACACCTCTACAATCTAGAGGATTTGCCTCCTAGGCCGTCTCATCCGCCTCCGCCGACAACATTCTCCTCATTAGGAGGAATAATGGTACAAAATCAAAGTGTTGAGTCAACACTTGCTCCGGCTTCCTTTTCGCTGTTTCCATCATATAATCCCATTTGGATTATGAGAAATCGTCAAAATCAACCACCCGATCACATGGAAGTTGATACTTCTCTACCACCACCATCATTCTTGGTCGAGCCATTCTCAAATGCGCCTCCACCAATCCCTCCATCGTTTGAAGCTCCACAAGCCGCTCCACTTGATCCTTCGCATCAAGCCATTTCATTTCTTCCACCACCACTACCTAGCCATGACAAAGATTGCTATCATTGTCAACATGTTGAAAGTTTGATACATGAAGTATGAGAAGACCAACGTTTCATGTTCTATCATCTCCTCGAACGTTTCGACGAGATTAAACCTAAACAAAACTTGAGCTAGGAGATTTTAGTGGTGTCCTAGCATCAAGCGATAGTTGGTCTAGAAATTCCTAGTCATGTATTTTTTATTTTCTTAGTTTTTAGAGTCATAACTCTAAGTTTTATTAAATGAAATTACATGCTACTTGTTATATTTCTGAGTATATGATTACATTGTATTCATATCTCACTTTTGTGATAACATTACTTGTTATATCACCTTTGCTGAAATTAATCATCAGCTATACGGATCCCTCAGAATTGCCTAGACGGATCCCTACTAGGAGGGAACCGTGGGATCCGTGAGATAGAAAACTATTTTCTACTAACTTGGACCACATTTGCAGGAAATTGTGAATTATACTTGTTTTCTAACCTTTGTTTTGTAGTTATTCAATTTACACATGAAGACTTTGACATCCTAAAGCTAGGGGGAGCTTTATGTCAAAACAATACATTGCAAATTACTTGCAATATTAGGTTTACATTTCGTGACATCCCCGTGCAAAATTGCAATCATCAAGGGGGAGCACATTCGTCACTTAGACGAAATCTTTTGCAAACTTACGTGAAAACAAATTAGATTAGTATCACTTTCTTGACGCCCTTACATAGGGATGGACTCGTCAAGGGGGAGTAAAGACGAGATCCTTTCCCGTTACTTGCTCTCTATTTTCTTTTTATTTCTTTCACATGTTTTTCTTAAAAACAATGTGTTGCTTTCTTTCGAAGCTCTTTTTGTTTCGACAAAAAGGGGGAGAAGAAAGTAAAACTACAAATTCAAACTTTTACGAATTTTAGCTTTTCCTTAAAATAATTTTATATTTTGTCATCAACAAAAAGGGGGAGATTGTTAATACAAATAAGCCGTAAAAACGTTTATTTATATTTTACGATCTTCTAATGTTTTGTCGATAACAAACGTAAAACCATTTTAATGAAACAAGTAAAACACGTAAATGGTTTGAACTAATAGTTTCTAACATATTCACATTTTCACATAAAACACTAAAACAAGTATAAGTGATTTTATGATTTAATATTACATATGTACAACAACTAGTGTTTACATATTTGGGTAAAATATACACATAACTAGTATGTAGTATATTGGGTAATATAAATGGGTAGAAACTTAAGTATCACAACCCATTGGGCAAATACATTGAATGTAGTTGGGTACAACCCAAAGCCCATGACCCATGGAGCTTGACCCATAACCCATTGCATGACATCATGCTTATATCATACATGGATAATATCCATAACCCATGGATCAACCCATACCCAAGTAACCAAGTGCATTGCACTTAAAAGATACATTGTATCTAGCTAAAGACCCATGGTTCAACCCATGACCCATAACCAAAATACCCATGGGTAAAAGGGAGCATCCCACGGATCCCTAGCTTAACGCTAGACGGATCCCTTGTGGAAGGGATCCGTGGGATCCGGGGAACAGTAGATTTTTTCTTCTATAAATAGTGAGCCATTTCTTCATTATTTCTTACCCCTTTCTAACACACTTTCTCCCTGAGTTAAAAACTCACTAACCTCAGATCCAAGAGATCTATGTTTGTAGTTTTGTTTTTGTGTGATCTTTTAGGTTCCTCTTAATGGCAAGATCACCACCTTTGAAGTCGAGCAAGCTCAAGTCCATGAGTTGCCATGCTTCCTCATCATCAAGGCTACTGAAGTCTTCTTGTTGATGATTCCTTTCTTTATTCTAAGAAGTGTAGTGTTGAAGACATTAGTGAAAGATGTCTCAAGTGTCAAGACGAAGATATTAGTGAAGGGTATCTATCGTCCATATCATAAGCACTTGTGGTAGGTGCTTAGAAGTCAAGACTAGAAGCATTAGTGAAAGGTGCTTAGAAGTCAAGACACAAGACATTAGTGAAAGGTGTCTTGTAGATCTAGTCAAAGGCATTAGTGAAAGGTGCCTTAGATGTACGTTCGATATGGTGTGTTTCGAAGTACAAGATAGACTAGTATTAGATCCAAGGATATTGATATCCTTGATGATGTTGTAAAGGAGTAGATCTCCTTTGGGATTAGTCGTTGGTGTAGTGTGGTAGTAGTTCCTCCATTGCAATGGAACTAGGTGCTTAGCCTAGTACCTAATAAAGGGTAGGCGACGTTGTGAAGGTGTAGTTCACCTTAGAGTGAAAGAACTAGGTACTTAGCCTAGTACCTTATAAAGGGTAGGCGACGTTGTGTAGGTGTGGTTCACCTTGGTGTGAAAGAACCCGGTGGTTAGCCTAGCACCGGAAAAAGGTTAAGCGATGTTGTGAAGGCTTCTCCGCCATAAGGAGTTGGTGTAGTGTTTACGAACTCTCGAGTAGGTGACTCGGGGAGTGGAGTAGGGCAAGGAAGGTGTCCTTGTAGCCGAACCACTATAAATACTTGTGTCGTGGTGATGTGCTTCTTACTCTTTATCTTTCATTACACGTTTATATATATATATATATATCTATCAACGTCCAACATAAACAACCAAATAGATTGACATAAGTCGATCTAAATATTTTAAAACAAAGTTTTAATTGGTAAAACTATTCAACCCCTCCCCCTTCTAGTTTTCCACAAGATACAGCAGGAAAAGCTTAAAGAAATAAAATCTCACCTAAACTTTGAGGAAGTGTTGCAACAGTTCGAATCAGGAACACCGAACAGAAGAAAGGATCTCAGGAAAAAGCTTGAATCCAAGTGACTCCGGAGCATGTCAGAAAGCCCTGACCGAAGGGGCGGCCGATCAAGGTCGTCAAGGAAGAGAGATCCGGAAAGAGAAACGGTGTTCCGGAGGTTGGAAAAAGGCGTGTTCCATAGATTGAGAGACAGGGAAAGGAGTACGTTTGCACACTCTCGGGACTCCAAACACCAGTCCCACCGTAACAGCCGAGGAAGGGAATAAAGCTGTTACCAGGGCTCTCGATCAAGGGGAACAAAGCTCACCTCCGAAAGGCATTACAGTAGGAGAGCATCTTCTTGAAGGATGGATGAGCTTTCTAAAATTGAAAACAATGGGGGTGGACATTGGAAGTCAAGATCAAGCACTAAGGATGACGACTTATCACGACCATGGGTGTGCAAGGAAACTGATCCGTTCACTCCTCGCATCCGCTATTTCGATCTACCAAAAAGAACCCGTATACCAAGTCATGTCAAGACATATGACGGAAGCGAAGACCCGGAAGACCATCTTAAGATCTTCCAGGCAGCAGCCAAGGTGGAACGCTGGGCCATGCCAACCTGGTGCCACATGTTTAATTCCACGCTCATCGGATCCGTTAGGGTTTGGTTCGACGATCTCCCTCCAGAATCCGTAGATAGCTACGATGATCTGAAAGAAGACTTCTTAGCAAATTTCCTTCAACAGAAGAAATGTGTTAGAATCACTCCTAAACTATATTTCAAGTGTTAGTAATCAATATGTTATAGGTTGCTTAATTAGGCTTTTATGTTTGTATTAATGGCAAGGCTTATGTAGAAAGCCCATAAGCCTTGGCCCATGTCCAATAAGGAAGGAAAGGGACTTGTAGTGTTGCCCTAGTTCCTTCCCCTATAAATACCTTTGTAAACCTTCATTTGAAGGTTGGTTTTTCACTTTGCAATATCACCTACGCATAACTTTTATCAATATCCATACGTGTGTGTTTGTTTAGAGTTCAACCGATCACTTCTTTCCTTATTTCTTACATATTGATGCTTGTGTTACATTATGGTGACCTAACAGTGGTATCAATCGCCATCTAGTTGGGTGATACACTTTGTTTTTGAAGTTTTATTGTCATACGCGTGGGTTTTTAAGACTATAAATTTTCATACGCATAAAGCTTTAGTTTTTACACTTGTAAACTCAAGATTCTTGTGGTTTAAGGTTTATTTAGTGTTAAAGTTCAAGTTTTGTGCATCAAGTTTCAAACTTTACGTGTATAGAGTTGTTTTTACGCTTGGTTTTATTCGTGTACATTTTGCTACGCGTAAGGATAAAAGTAGTTTCTGATCATCAAGTTTCAAACTTTCATGTTATTTTGGTGATATTGAAGCTCTTTCATCATTAAAATCAGGTTACAAAACTCTTTTGGGCATAAAAATCAGTTTTGGTGAAAGTTAGTATTTTCTACTCATAACAAAACCCTAGTTTTACTCGTAAGCACTAAGTCTACGCATAAGCTGTCTGTTACGCGTAAGAAATTCATCATTTGATCTTCACAGCTGTTGGTTTACTCAGTGTTTTCTTGCTTGGATAAGCCTGAAAACACTTCGACTTTGGATATCTTTTACACTGGTATAAGTGTAAAGGATTTTTTGGGTAAAACCTTAGTTTTACGCCTAAGCTTAATTCTTACGCGTAGAATATTCTTTTCCTAAGCATTTCCTATGCCTAAGCTTGTCTTACGCCTAAGGAAGTATTACGCATAAGGATTCTACTACTAAGTCTCTAGTTTACGCTTAAGCTAAGTTTTTCTCAAGTCTACGCGTAAACTCCTGACTACGCGTAAGTTGGGTATTACGCGTAAGGGTATCTCTACGCCTAAGCTGGTTTCTACACATAAGGTTACTTCATCAACAAACTCTAAGTTTCATTCGACTACAAAGATCCATCATCAACACAAGTTTCAAGATGTCTCAACCACCATACTCTAGCTACTTTCCTCATGAGTATCCTCAACAACAACAACAACAATTCTATGAACAATATCCTCCACCATCTCTGCAACAATTGCAACAATTTCAACAACAATTTCAACACTTTCCTCAAGGAGCAAGTCCTCTTCCACCACAAATGGTTCCATCAAACCCTCGTCAACAAGTACAACATTATACATACTTTCAAAATCAGTATCCCGCCAAGTATGTTATGAATGTTACAACACCAAAGGAACCCTCTTGGTTTGCAAAGATGTGTGAAGCTTTAAGTAGCCAACAATCCATTCATGAAGCTGGATCCCTTGGCAGACCTCCAATGCTCACTCCGGAAACTATGATCAATGGGTGATAAGGTTCTTTAGGTTTTGTGATCTCAAGAAGCTACATGGTAAGTTTTTGAAGAAGGTCATCCTTGAAGGTCCTTTTCAGATGCCTACTATCACTCTACCCGGAGATCCCACTGCCAATCCACTAAGAGATGATATCACCAACGTTGTCGGTCTTGATCAACTTACTACGGACAACTTCTTCACTTAGAAGCTGATGAACTTGCAATGCAATATATCCTTTTAGGATTACCCAATCCGATACTTCATAGTGTTGATGCTCAAAAGACTGCTAAAGCAATGTGGAAGCACATTCATCTTCTAATGGAAGGCACTGAACTCAATCAAGAGGACATGGAATCAAAAATCTACTTAGCATATGAACACTTCATGATTGAACTAGGGGAGACATTAGAGTTATATGATCATCGGTTCTCAGACATCATCAATGACTTGGATAAACATAATATCATTATGCCAAGGATTGCAATCAACACAAAGTTCCTGAGCTGTCTTGTTCCTGATTGGGAAAAGTATGTTACATTCATCCGTCAAGCAAAGAATCTTCATCAAGCTACATACGGATTGTTGTATGACTATTTGAAGCACCACCAAAAGGAAGTTGACAAAGAAAGAATCATCCGTGGGGTCCCTGCTTCACCTTCACTCCCGGATAATCAAACTCTTGCTTAATGGGCTCAAGCATGTTATCCTCAGTTCCCGACCTTGCAAACTGTATTCACAAACCCTCTACAACCAACTGCTCAGATTACATCATATGATCCATCACAGAAACAACCCCAAGAAACTCAATTGGCTCCATACAACAACAACAATGATCAAGCACTCTACAGTGAATCAAATGAGGATGCAGAAGCCTTCGATGCATTGAATCAAGGATTTGTTATGATTACAAGAGCCTTCAAACAATTTGCTAACAAATCCAACAACCGCATTCGCACCTCATCAAATACAAGGAATCAAGCTGTTGTTAACAATAGAAGGGTTGAGGTTCTGAATCGTGGAAATGGTCGTCAAATGAATAGTGGTCAAGGGTTTAATGTTTATGGAAGGAATAACATGGGTGCTCCACAACAACGGGTTCAAGTGATTGATCAGAGAAATGCTCAGACTGGGGTGAATGGTCTTCGATGCTATAACTGCAATGAGAAGGGTCATCTGGCTAATGCATGCCCAAAGCCGAGGACAAGAGGCAGCGCTTATCACAAAGAGGCTTTACTCTTAGCTCTCAAGGATGAAGCTGGTGGAACTCTTACCAAAAAGGAACAGAGCTTCATGGCAAATGCAGATTCTGATGATGACATGGAGGACTTGCAGGCTAATGCCGTTGTGATGTTAATGGCAAACATGCAAGAGCTCTACATGAGTGACACAGGCCCAATGTATGACACTGATGGCTTGTCTCAGGTACCGGATCCAAACATACTTATACATGATCTGATATCTCCTTCAACATCTGCATCCGACAAGGCACAAAGTGTTCAACATGAGCCTTCTACATCTCATTCCGATGAAACTCAAATGGATCCCGTAGTTATATTTGACGATCAAGATGACCTTATGGTTAATATTGATAAACAAGTTGACTCCGTGGTCATATTTGAGGATCTAAATAATGACTATGTTGAGACTCAAGTTGAACAAGATGAACCTTTTTCTAATCCAGATCTTGAACTCATGACCAAATTAATTCAGACAAACTAATCTCAACTGGAAAAGTGCAATGCGATCAATAAGAAATTGCAAGATAAAATTGCACTGTTAACTAAGGATAATGAATGCTATAAGTTCCAACTCAACATTTTTCAAACTCAAGAGAAACGTGAAAAAGGTTTTGAAGTCGCTTTTTCAAAATCATACCAAAATGAAAAATCTTTGGAAAAACAGATATGTGATCTAGTTGCATCCAAGAATGCTTTGTTGTCTCAAATAGAACAATTAAAATTTGATCATAAACAACAACTTAACGCTCTTACTTCGGAAACTCAAAAAGCCAAGTCTGAGTTGTTAACTTGTCAAAAACAGTTTTGTGAGTATAAAAAGCATTCGAGGAAACAAATAGATGACTATCTTGAGGAAATTGTAGACTTACAAAACAAAATCAAAGAGTTTCGAAATGTTTTTTACAAACATGGTGAGTCAATCACAATAATTCAAAAGTTTACTTTTAAACCAAATCCAAATGGATATGGACCAATTCTTGCTGATTACAAACCAAAGTTTTCAAATAGAGCATTCAAACAAAATCCTCAAGTTTATAGTGCAGAACATAGAATTGATGATTCAATTATGAGTGTTGTTGAATATAATCATATGGAGGAATTAGATGCAGAAAACGAGAGTCGGTTAAAATTGGAAAATGTTGTTTATAACAAACCATTTAACTATGCAAAAGCCATAACTTTCGTCACACGACAGGATAATTCTAACACACTTTGGGTTATCACACCTACTCCTGAGTCCTCTTCTAATGATGATTCCCGACCCATTTGTAACATATTGGATTTCACAAACACATCATATCATGATCAAGTGGGGCGTATAATTCAAGGTTTTAGAGAGAGAAAGAGTTAGAGGTTTGGGAACTTAGTGAGAGAAAATTAAAGTATTATTATGAGCTCCAAATCTCTACCTTGGGAGGTAGAGAGTATTTATAGTCGTACACAAATCGCCACCTACGGGCTGTGGATCAGGCATACAGTAGGTAAAGACCCGTCCGTCCTCCACGATGTTACTTAACTAAATACTACTTAACTTCAAAATAACTACGACTACGAGATTTCTGACGATTACATATACTTGAGGTGACCGGCACTTTAATAACCGGATTTACTAAATCCTAACAATCTCCCCCTAAGGGAGGTCACCTCAAATTACATTGAATACAAACAGATATTACATTAAGATTGTTCTTGGATTCTTGTTCCTGTTCTTTGCCCAGTAGCTCGTGGTCATTGATTCTTCATTTTAGCATGTTTGGATAATCAATGTGGAGGTCTTTATATGATCCACATGATGATAAGTTTTGAGCCAACATTGAGATCATCAGCTAACATAAATCTCTGACTCTTCCGTTGTGGTGTTGGTATTATGTGATGTTGTGACATTTGGACCAACATGCTCACATTCTGGATCATGATTTCTTCTTATCAGAGTAGCGGAAGCTTTAGTTGATTCATGATATTTGCAGCAGTGTAGCAGAAGCATGGAGTGAAAATATCAGAGTCATTGATGCACTAATCATGATTTCTTTAGAAGTGAATGTGTTTAAGTGAGCATGCGGCTATGGATTGACCACTTCATTCTGATCAGCTGCAAACGTCAGGCGTACCTGCATACAACAGTTAGCAACAAAGTGCACAAAAGTGTCTTTGATCACTTTCGTTGAATTGAGGTACACTGCCCACAGTTTCCCGTTGATCAGTACAAGTACTGCCTGTGATCATGTATAATTCCGGAGAATTTCCTTGACAGGGTTTCGCAGCTGCTCTAGCTGTTCTCAAACCGGAACGTCTCAAAGAAGACAACACGGAGTGAGTGAACCAGCGAATTGAGATTCAATGATTGATGAAAATGATTTGAAAAACAATCGTGTACTGCTCAATATAAATTGTTTTTGCAATATAACGAAGGTTTTAATGAAAATCAATTATCAATCATAAACACCTTTTATTTTGAAATATTAGTACACAGTCGATGTGCTAAAGAAATGAGTTTTTAAGCACAACGACTGGTTTTTCAAAGGTATCCGTCAATCCATAACCTGAACCAGGATTGATTCATAATTTTGAATCGCCCCATTATTTCTGTTCAGTTGTCACATGGTTGATCTATTGGATAGATCTCACATGCCACCTACCAAGAGCTTGTTTGATGTTGGCTCTAGAAGGCTTTCCATCTTCATTGTGAATATATTTGCATATCACTCAGATGTTCTGGCAATACCACAAGGATAATGCGTAGGACTCTTAAGATATAATTTCTCTTTCCACATTGTGTGAAATAGAGAGTCTTCATTGACAGTGTCCTAAAGAGATTTATTTGATGATCTCGTGGCTCTAGACTCAATTGTGCACATTTGGTTCCTATGCCGAAGACTAGGGAGAGGGTCTCCTTCTTCAATATCAACAATCTCTAAGAGAAAGTCGATAGATTATGTCGGTTCCCCGTGAGAATGAAACAAGCCCTTTTAAGAGGAACTTGAGTAGCTTGGGAAGTTTAGTGCAGTGCGTCACTGGGTCCATGACGTCTTGTCTTCAATACCAGTGTTACCTTAGTAACCACCAGTAGTATATGTGTTGAACCCGGTTTCTACCCTAAGGTTGAATTATTGGAGGGCTATTTCTTTTCACCCTTTTCACATTCAATTCTTTTTCATTCTTCAACCCCTTCAGTGCTTACCGAGACTTCATAACTAGAACCTTGTTGGGTTTATTCCAGTCCTAGCTCTATCTCAGTCCGTACTCTTCCCATATCTCACTTTTCTCCTTTTTTCATCATACCTAAGGACTCTACACTATCTAGTGGATTGTCCCTGGGTAGATCCCTCCGGTTCTGGCGGATCGTGGGAACGAATACCTAACCTAACCATCCTTATATCACCATACATAAAGTAAATTTGGTCGGTCTATTTGGTATAGTTCATATGCCGTTGAAACCAATTGAAAACCATTTGAAAAATCAATCCAGATACTTGTGATATATTATCAAAGCCTTTTGTACCTGAATTGTTTCGATATTTTTAGAAAAAGAGAGCTCCCCCTCAACATGTGCATCGAGTATTTCTAAATCGATTTGGCACACGGAGGCAAGAGGAAGAATTAACTTCTTTGATTACCATTTTCTAAAAGATATCAACATCACTTCCCTGATCAAATCAAGTAGATAAATCATATTGGGGAAGGATGAGGTTTTCATAAGTTTGCTCCCCCTCAATATGTGCCTCGAAGTTTGAAGAGTTTTACACATATTAGAAGGAAACTGCACCTAGAGACAAATCAATCACGTTTCAATTCTTTGTGGTTTTAAAAGGATGCTCCCCCTCAACATGTGCATGGAAAATTTGAAATCGTTTGGCACATGTGGGGAGGAAAGTTTGCTAAACACTTGTGAAACCATTTATCGAATCATCAGTTTAAATCCAATTTAAATCACAAATTCTCCCCCGATCACAATTTTCAAATCATTTGAGATTTGTAATCTCTATAGATTTAAATTGTTTTTGAAAGCTTTTAAGGAGAGATGTGACTTGCTTATGAAGACATTTAACTGATAAGGATCAACTTTGAGACTTGAAACTCCAAAGATTAAACATGCATTAGTATCTTTTGAAAACAGTTGTATGACAAATAACCGTTTGATTTAATTGAAATCATTCTCCCCCTCAATCAATGACATAAGTTGTTGATTGAGAGATAGAGATTTTGACAAATGTTAAGTCCAGATGATTTTCAAAAATTGAGTCCGAGGTATTTTTCAAAGCAATTAGTTTTCATTAGATAGCAAATATTTGTTTATAGAATCAGAGCATGAGATTTGAAAAACAAGATAAAACATGGCCTTGTTCTTTCTTTAAAAAACGGGTTATAGACTGAAATGACTATAAACCATTGTTTCATTTTCTCTCAAATTTTTTTTTAAACATTCGAACAACATCTAAAGACCCGTGTCATTATTTTGAATGATAACACAAAATCCGTAGATGATATCGAACAAGGAAAAAAGAAAAAAAACATGACAAACTAACAATATTTTTGGGATTTTTCAAAATTTTCTAATTTTTATGGATTTTTTTGAAAGTTTGATATTTTTCTATTTGCTTTTCGTAGATTTTGAAATTTTGTATTTTGCTTTTCGAATAAATATATACAAGAGATGGATGAAGAAAGACCTTTACTCCTCGTCTTCCTCTTGAAGACGTTTGAGTGTTTCCGGTTGAAGACTCTTTAGACCAAGTCGTGGGAGGATAAACTCAAAACGTTCTCTAGGAAGAGCTTTGGTGAAGATGTCTGCTAATTGGTATTCAGTCCTCACAAAATAGAGTTCCACCACACCGTTTTCTACTTGCTCCCTGATGAAATGATGTCGAATGTCGATGTGCTTTGCTCTTGAGTGTTGAACGTTGTTGCATGAGAGAGCAATAGCACTTTTATAATCACAGTACAGAGGAATTTTGTTGAATTCAAAGTCATAGTCAGATAATTGGGATCTCATCCATAGGATTTGAGCACAACAAGATGACATGGCTATGTATTCAGCCTCTGTAGAGGAAATAGAAGTACTCATTTGTTTCTTTGAAGACCAGCTCACAAGCTTATCACCCAAAAACTGAGCACCTCCAGACGTACTTCGACGTGTATCTTGACATCCTGCATGATCAACATCTGCATAGGCTGTTAGTGACATACCGGTGTCCTTTGGGTACCAAAGTCCCATATTGATGGTTCCTTGGAGATACCGAAAGACCCGTTTAACCGCTTCAAGGTGCTTTTTGGTAGGCTTAGCCTGATATCTAGCACACATATAAACAGCGAACAGAATGTCTGGTCTACTGGCTGTGAGGTACATCAAGGATCCAATCATACTACGATATTTCATTTGGTCTACCATGATCCCTGAGTGGTCCTCATCCAGTTTAGTACGCTCTATCATGGGAGTGTCAACAGGGTCACAAGAATTAAATCCAAATTTCTTTAAAATCTCATTTGCATATTTAGATTGATTTATAAAAATGCCTTCGGGACTTTGTGAAATTTGTAATCCCAAGAAAAATGACATTTGTCCCATCATTGACATTTGAAATTTGGAACCCATTTCATTTGAAAAACGGTCACATTCATTGGGGTCAGTCGAGGTAAAAATAATATCATCAACATATATTTGAACGTGAATTAAATGTTTGCCTGACTTTCTGGTGAACAGTGTCGGATCAACTGCTCCTTTGCTGAATCCAGTAGATAAAAGAAACTTTGATAGCGTATCATACCATGCCCTTGGAGCTTACTTCAAACCGTAAAGAGCCTTCTTCAAATGATAGACGTGAGTAGGATGCTCTGGATTCACAAAGCCTTCAGGTTGGCTGACGTATACGACTTCTTTAAGATCTCCGTTTAGAAAAGCCGTCTTTACATCCATCTGATAGACTACCTTGTTCTTACTTGCAGCATTAGCCAAGAATATTCTGATCGCCTCGATACGAGCAACTGGAGCAAATGATTCTTCAAAGTCAATACCCTCCTCTTGATGGTATCCTTTTGCAACCAATCAAGCCTTATTCTTTAAAACATCACCATACTCATCAAGTTTTACTTTAAAGATCCACTTTAGAGCAATGATCATTACACAATCTGGAGCGAGTACTAATTCCCATACATCTAGTCGATCAAACTCATAAATTTCTTCTTGCATGGCATTGAACCAGCTGTCTTCATTCATGGCAGTTTTAACATCTTTTGGTTCGACCTTAGAGAGTACGGAGTTGAAGAATCACCATAAGGCATCGGTTGCAAGTTGTTTCCGCGTGGATACTAGACGAGAGGGGTTTCCAATGATGTTGTCTAATGGATGATCATGTGTCTATTTTCTAAGGTGTTCATGTGGTTGTTGTTGAGGAACTAAAGTACCAGAGTCGATATCTCCTGATGAGGATGGTTCTGATGATGATTCAGGAGAAAATATGTTCTCAAAGGGGGCATCTTCGGGAGTAGCAAAGGGATTAACTTCATCATGGGTGCCAGAAACAATTCCATGATGTACACTCGATGATTGATGATTTGTTGATGAGACAGAGTGATCAGCAGCATGCGCTTCTTGACTTAATGACATTGAGACCGAAGGGTTAACTTCATTGACAGGGATAGAAGTAGCCTCTGTTGATGGAATTGACATATCATTAGCACTTGGCTCATAGTGTTCATCAAACATTGGATCAAATAATTTCTTCAAATCATCTTCTGAAGGAGGTACATAAGGAGTTACTGGTGAGGGATTAGAAACAAGGGTAGAACTGATAGGACTACTTGATGAAGGTTGAAATGCGGGTCCAGAACTGGATTGTCCTGGAGCCATTTGACCGGTCAGCTCATCGAACGTAACGTGAATTGTTTCCTTGATATTTCGGGTTCTCTTGTTGTAGATTCGGTATCCTTTTCTGTTTGGTGCATATCCTACAATTACTCCAATGTCTGCTTTAGCTTTTAGTTTACCTAAATCTTGACCGTCATTAGTTGGGTAACATAAAGCACCAAACACACAAAGGTATGATAGATCAGGTTTTCGATTGTGGACAAGTTCATACGGAGTCTTTCCATGAGATGTGTGAATTAGGGATCGATTTTGAGTGTAGCATGCAGTGGCAATAACTTCAGCCCATAGAAACATTGGAACCTTTGAGTAAATCAACATTGTTCTTGCGGCTTCCACAAGAGTTCGATTTCGTCTTTCAACTACACCGTTCTGTTGAGGAGTTCGTGGAACACTTCTTTGAGGACTGATTCCAACACTTTCATAAAATTCATTGAGATCTTTATTAACAAACTCAGTTCCATTGTCAGTTCGGATGATTCTAACCGTTTTGTTAAGTCGGACCTGCAGTTGTTTAATAAGTTTAATGATGACATCTGGAGTTTCATCCTTTGTTCTCAAAAACTTAACCCAAGTGAATTGGGAGTAGTCATCAACCACAACTAACACATATCTCTTCCCATTAATAGTTTGCACTCTCATGGGTCCACATAAATCCATGTGAATAGTATGTAGAACTTCCATAACTGAATTTGTAGGTTTGGGTTTATGGGCATACTTCTTGCTTTTTCCCAATTGACATGCTGAACAAAGATGATCCTTTTCATACTCAAGTCTAGGTAGTCCTCTTACTAAGTCCTTTCTGGAAAGATTGTTTATGGTACCAAAGTTCAAGTGATTGAGACGACGGTGCCATAGCCATGACTTAGTTTTAGAAGCCTTTGACAGCAGGCAGATGGGAGAAGATTTCATCATGTCTTCGATAGAGATGGTGTATAGGTTTGAACCACGAGTTCCTCTGAGAAGTTCCACACCATCAAGTTCTCTAACAAAGCAAGTATGTTTTCTGAAGGCCACTTCTAAGTTAGAGTCACAAAATTGTCCAACAGAAAATATATTGTGTCCAAGACCTTCAACATAATATACCCTGGAAATCACACTATCTCCTACAACATAGTCTCCATAACCCATAATTGCACCGAAATGATCATTCTCGAATCTAACAGTCCCGATGAATTTACTCACAAAGTTCATGAGCCGTGACCGGTCTCCAGTCATATGCTTGGAACAGCCTGAGTCCAGGTACCACAGTACAATTTGAACGATCTGCAGTTAAACACAGACAAGAATTGATAACTGGATAATTGGGATCCCCATGCAAGAATGGTTTCCATTTGGTTAGTGACAGTGATTGGAACACCCACATCAGAAGTAGAAACAATGGAATCATCAGAAATAGATGCAGTGCTAGTGTCCGTATTTGACCTATTCAAAGTATGTTCACTTCTTAAGGGAATAGTTCTACCAGTAGGCATCCATTTTCTAGTGGGCATTGACTTAGCAAATTTAGGGCACAACTCATTAATCTTACGGCCAGTAGGTATCCATTGATAACCTATATTACTAAATTCCCTTCCTGTGGGTTTCCACTGTTTTCTAACTTTCTTTTGACTTTGCCTTTTAGCCTTCTTAGCTTGATTTTTAACATTAACAGTTTTAACTGGGCATTTGACAGCATTAGACAAATCATTCACACCACATTCATGATTAGTAACAAAAATCAAGCAGTCATCATTACATGGTTTGCGGATAGTAGCAGAATTCGAATTAATTACAGTACGCTTATAGCTAATACTAGAATCAACACGATTCGTTTTATTCAACTCAAACTTAATATTCCTAGGGTGATCTTCTACTCTCTTCCAATGCACATTCCTAGCTTGCGAGGTCCTATCTTGCTTGGTATTGCCTGGAGGCTTTGACCCGCTTGCTTTTATGTCACTGATTACTCCTGTAGAAGGAATTATGGGAACATTAGTTGGTTGATCTACTTTTTGCATTCCTGAACTAGACGTGCAGGGATCTGAACTACTTGAAGGCACATTAGAGTTCACTTTCTTAATAATGGGCATAGAATGGTTTGTATGCTTGGCACTAGGCATAGAACAAGGCATCACAGCTTTACCTTTCGCACCTAAGGATTTAGGACATGTTGCTATTAAGCATTCTAGCAGCTCTTGAGATCGTTTGGCTTGAATGCATGCAAACCTAATTTCTCTATCAAGAGGCTTATTTATGAAATCCTCTTCCACAAACTCACGGAAACATTCTAGACTATCCTTAAAGTGAGCAAAATAGTTATGAAACACAAGTTCATTATTCCTAAGATGAGGAGGAATGTATTTAACAGTCACAGTATATTTGCAGTATGAGGATAACCTTGATGCAACATTCTCATTAATGACAAGTGGCAGTTTCCCTTTTTCCTATCTCCTCAGATTCTCAATTTCCTTTTGTAAAGAAGTTATTTTTTTGTTGTTCTTGTCACGAGTGACTTTAATTGAATTATATAACTCTTTAAAGTGTCGTTTAACTTTTTCATTTTCTTCAAGAAAACCCTCGTTTTCCTTTTGTAGAAAATTAACCAAGTTTTGAAGATGAAAAGTCTGAGAATACTGAGAATCTAAAGGAGGAGGCATTTGGGATCCAATCACATTGTTCTTTTCACCCTTTAATTGTGAAATTTGGGCTTTCAATTTTCTGATCGTGTTACAATGAGCTTGAATTTGTTCGTCACGTTTGTTTATCTGAAAAACTGCATCAAACTCTGGAACATCTGAGGATGTCTTGATATTTGAGGTTTTGACATTTTCTTTAAGATGTTGATATTTTAGTTGCAAATCAAAATGTTCAACTTCTAGTTTAGAAAGATGTTTTACCAAATTATAGTGATCATCCTGATCAATTTTCTCATTTAGTTCTGAGTTTTTGTTTTCAAGCTCAATGACACGATCATGGGAAACTTTCAATGCAATAGATAATTCATGAAATCGAGAAGCAGTAATAGAGTGCTTAGTAACAGTATAAAATTCTCATTTAAGATATGCAACACAACTCGAAATCAACACACATCTTGAGCAACACAACTCGAAATCAAATTCTCATTTAAGATATGCAAGTTCTTCCTTTCAACCTCATTATATTTGAGTTCCTGTTCATAATTATTGACCTTAACTATCATTGCATCAAATTCCTTTTCCATTTCTTTAATATCTGAATTTATTCCTTTTTGAAGATTCTCAAATTGACCTTTTAATTGTTTAAAGAAAGGCATGACCTCAGTTAAATAACATTCTTTAGTTTGCTCAAAACCCCTTTCCCCCTCAGTTATCCCTGTAGGTGTGATTCTCTTCTTACACGTCTTCTCAAAATCAACGAATAGTTGATAAACAACATACATGCTGATCAAGGTTTTGCTATTAGTGGCAATCGATCTAGGAACTAGATGCATTGGTATATTTGGAGGATACACAGTAGCTGCAGGCATTTTCCTAAGGGGAGTGTTTGTTTCAACAAGTACATTAACTTTTAGCTTATCCATATCTTTCTTCCAAAAGATCTGTTCTGGGGTTAATTGAGTTTGAGGCTTAAACATGTTCCAGGAGATCCAATTTTCCTTAGTGTAATCGTGGGGTTTGATAGTTATGTTATTCTTTTTACACGCAGGATCGTTAAGCTTCTTATCCATTTTCTCCCTAGATGCATCATCTAGTTTTCTATCCTCTTCCTTGCACTCAGCGCAACTAGGTTTCTGCCTAGGCTTAAGGATTTCATTACCATCATAGATCACATGTTGAGCAGCTTTTGCTATCTTACCATACTCAGGATTAGGTTTCTCTACAATGGGAATACTATGCTTATCGCTGAGAACTCTATGCTTAGTGATCATGTGAGCAGTCTGAATGGTATTCCCTTGTACGTACAACTTATTTTCAAGCTTGTTTTTCGAAGTTTTTAGATTAGAAAAATCATTCAAAAATTTTGATTCCTTAGCACTGAATTCTTGTTTAAGCACTTTAACATTATCTTGAAGCTCTTGCTTTTGCATAACAGTTTTAGAAAGCTTTTCTTGTAAGGAATTTAACTCTTGTTTTAACACTTCTTCTCTAGAATTACTTTTTCTAATAATTGTACGCATTTGTTCATCCATTTCCTGCTCACAAGTAGTTAGCTCAAACTTAGCACGCTGTTCATAAATAGCAACTTGTTCTTTATAGGCATTCAGTTCAGAAATGATAGAATCATCAGGGGCACATGCAGTGTATTCTTCAAAAACATAGTCATCATTGACTGCAGAAGATATATCACTTGGTTCAATCACATTCTCACTTTGGATCACATATTGATCATATGGGACAATATTATTATTACCCATATTAGCAATATCTGAGTCGCAAGTTTCCTGTGATTGCACTTTATCATGTATCTTTTGCAGATCAACATCATCATATAGTTTCAATACCTCTGAGATGATTGATTCTTTGGATGGACCAGCTTGCTGTGATGATGAGACCTTTGGAGAGACCATTGGAGAAATGCTTGCCATGAAAATTGTCTGTGCAGTAGGTTCATCATCGACGTCAGAGTCGTATGCATCACAGTCTGTAACTTGAAAGGCATTCTGATGATTATGACTTATCTCCTGAATTGGCTGCTCATCCACATCTGCATCATATGTCTTGGCATTACCCTCAGCAAGACACAATAATTCCTCTTCATCCAAAACAACTCCATTATCCTGAGCTTGTACCAGTAACATCTTGTCTTTGAAGTACTCTGCATTTTGAGGGCGTTTTGGAGAAGTGCAGTTCCTTGCTATGTGTCCATCACCACCACAGTTGTAGCACTTAATTGGCTTAGCTTGACCTTGATTTCCATTCCTTCCCCGATTCTGATTTGCAACATAACTTCCACCTACTCCTCCTCTTCCCTGTTCATACTGTCTTCCTTGAGCTGGATGCACCATAACCTTTCCATCTCTGACAAAAACATGATTGTGTAGATTGGATGCAGTCCTGATTTCATTGTTAGTGTGAAGACTGTTAGTATGTGGAGTGAAGGTTAAGTTTTGTTTAACCATAAGAGCCAGTTGATTGATAAAGTGTTCCATGACTGCATTGGCATCAGGTTGCTTGAAACTTGAATCAGAAATGAGTTTGTGATTTCCATTACCCGTGGGTATGACTTGAGAAGCTTTGGTAGTAATTCCAACATTGGTGTAAAAGGCTGTTGAATCATTTGATGAACTTGTTTCTCCCTGTTTAGTTTTGAACTGTTCAAGAATCATTCTTTCAAACATAGCATGTCTCTCATTTTGAAGAAGGAATGCATACAGTTGCTCATAGTTGGTGTTCTTCAATCCTTTGGTTAGCTTCACAGATGTGACAAATTTATGCCATTCGGGATTCATGTTGTTCACAAACTTTGAATTCAGCTGAATATTTGGCATGGTCATTTTGATATTCCTCATATCATTCACAAGCTTGTGGAATCTCACGTAATACTCATAGACACTTTCTTATGGCTTCATCTTAAAGTGCTCAAATTCATCATATAGTTGAGATTCTTTGTCTTCCTTGGTTAGTTCAGAACCCGAGAGTAGCATCTTAACATTGTCCCAAACTGCCTTAGCTTCAGTGGTATGATTGATCAGCTTGTAAATGTCCTTAGGTAAACCCTGAAGTATGATGTTAGAAGCCCTGATGTCTGCATCGTATCTCTTCTTCTCCTTATCAGTCAGTTCAACATACATTTTAGGTCTGTCCAGTCCTAATATCACTGAGCCATCTGTAGCAGTGTCAAGTATGTCTCTGGTTGTCTCAACCTGATACGGTCCTTCATCAATTGACTTGAGAATGTTAACTCCATTTTCCTTACCAAGACAGTACAATCTGATTCGTTGAGCCCAAGAGTCATAGTCAGTTCTGTCAAGCATGGGTGGACGAGTATCTGAACCAACTGCTTGAACGTCCTAAGCTACAGTAGAAATGATTGTAGGCACGTTGGTAGACATGTTTACAGATTTCACGAGATTTTATAACTCTATGATTAAACCGGGAAATAGATTCTTTCACGGGATTTTACTAAATCAAGAGAAAACCATATTAGAAACAAGTATTAACCAAGTCGCTATAATCCTTGAACCAAGTCGCTAAGTAGCAACTCGCTAAACCACAAGTCGCTGTGAATCAAGTCGCTAAAACCAAAGTCGCTGAACACAAGTCGCTAACGAACCAAATCGCTAAGCATACAAGTTGCTAAAGAACAACTCGCTAAGTATCCAAGTCGCTAATATCAAGTCGCTGAGAACAATAAGTACAAGTCGCTAGAAATAATAAAAGCAAGTCGCTAACCTCACCAAGTCGCTAGCCGTAGTGGAGAATCCACTAACTTGTATTGTTTGTCATCTTGTCTAAATAGACAAGTCGCTAAGCTCAAGTCGCTGCGACTAACACTAAAACTCGCTAGAAATTACTGAAGCAAGTCGCTACGAAGAAATTCACAACGAGACTCAAGTCGCTACCTTGAAAAACATCAAAAAACACTTTTCAATCCAAAACAAGCTCAACCACAGTGATTCAAGCTTTCCAAATCCAAACTCAAGCACTTACAATGATTCTAAACACAAAAGTACACTCAAAATTCAAACTTTAACACAAGAATTGATCCAAATGATGCAAAAACCACTAAACTTTTTCAAACTCAAAAACCATATAAAACCACTAGAAATCCAAGGATAAGTAAGAGAGATGATAAAACCATGGCTCTGATACCATTTGTAACATATTGGATTTCACAAACACATCATATCATGATCAAGTGGGGCGTATAATTCAAGGTTTTAGAGAGAGAAAGAGTTAGAGGTTTGGGAACTTAGTGAGAGAAAATGAAAGTATTATTATGAGCTCCAACTCTCTACCTTGGGAGGTAGAGAGTATTTATAGTCTTACACAAATCGCCACCTACGGGCTGTGGATCAGGCATACAGTGGGTAAAGACCCGTCCATCCTACACGATGTTACTTAACTAAATACTACTTAACTTCAAAATAACTACGACTACGAGCTTTCTGACGATTACATATACTTGAGGTGACCGACACTTTAATAACCGGATTTACTAAATCCTAACACCAATGTTGCACAAATTAATGGTCCTTTACCTTCTTTTAGTGAAATAAAGCCATTAGCTGACCGATGTCAGGTTCTAAAATACTTTGACACTTTCATGTCTGACATGACACTTTTGGAACATGAAATTGAAGTTAATTCTGAAATAAAAGCTGAACATTTTCAATCGCCATTTGCGCGACAACAAAGGGATATTTTCCAGAAAGGGCTTTTACCACATGTTCGAAATCTAAAAATGTGTGCAATATATTGGGAACGGGATCTTCAGAAGGAGATTGGTCTTATGAAAAAAGTTTTCGAGCAAACAGAAACATCGATTTCAAATACTAAACGTAAAAAGAAAATGTTAAGAAATCATGTTGACCGACTCTTGGAAGATGTTATCTGTGCTGATACCATAAATGTTGTGTTACTACACACTGTTGCATATGCATTTGATTATATCGCTGTTGATTCTGTTGAAAATGTTGAGAATACTAATAATGTGTCACAAATCCAGTCTTTAAAAATTGAACATGAGCGATTGTTAAATGAGCTTTCCAATGCAAAACGTCGTCTTCAATGGTGTCAAAAATATTGTCAAAATTGTGAACTTGCTTTGCAAAACAAGATCAACCAGTTGCGTTTAAAATCTCTTGATCCAAAATTAGAACAACTGGATGATGAAAACGTGTCTTTAAAGTGTCAAATTTCAAAATATGAACAAGAAATTGCCAAAGTCAAAACTGAATATGGTGTCTTATTTGATTTACTCAAAAAGACCCGTGCTCAAGCGTCAAAAGATGCTGATGATCATCTTGTTTATACCAAAGAACTTTTACGAAAAAATGGAAACACTCGCTTTGAAAATCAAGATTTATTACACACTATCCACGACTTGAAAGCGGAGTTGGTGAAACTTAAGCAAGATAAGATTAGTAACACTAATGCACTTGCCCCACGAATTTTTAAAATTGACACTAGAACGCCTAATGACTTACCACAAGATACTAATGTGATTCCTTCCACTGAAACATGAATAATTGCCTCTTTTCCCAACGTTAGCACTTCACAGTTTAAGAGCAATACAAGGAAGAACAGGAAGTTGCAACGTAAGAGAAGAACAATAAAGACCTATGAAGTAGAAGAACACCTTAAGACTTTGAATAAAACTCAAGTTGCACCCACTTTAGACATTGCGTTAGACAAATGTAATAGAAAAAGTGATGTAACGAATGCTGAACCTTTAAGTACTTTCAATGTTATGTTTGAAGCATCTTGCGTTGGTTATCGTAAAAGCATGTTTTCTGGTTGTCATGATAAATTTGTTGCTAATGCTATCTTATCTCGTAAGCGGAACAATAGAAAACGGAATACCTCTAGGCCCTTTAATGCTTCTAAGTCTGTGCTAGGTAAACTGCCTTCTAGTGTTTCTGCTACAGTCATTGATGTACCCATAGAACCCACTTCATATCCTAGGAAGAATTTATCACCTAGTTCATTCACTAAGACCAAAGCAAAGACTAGTTGGACTTGGCAGAGATGGTTACAAAACATATCAGGATTTAAATGGATTCCTAAAATCATTAATCGGTGTGTTACTGTAACGGAACCCTCTAACTCTTCGGGTTCCACCTCTACTTCTATTCCACCTGTGTCGTCTGTATGTAATGCAGGTGATACAGATCATCCTCTGGATTGTTGATAGCGGCTGTTCCCAGCACATGACAGGCAATCTCAAACTGTTATCAAACTTTATCTCAAAGTTCATCGGCACTGTCAGGTTCGGGAATGATCACTTCGCAGCTATCATGGGCTACAGATATTACATCAATGGGAACATCAAAATTATCAGAGTTTATTATGTGGAAGGTCTCAGTCACAATCTCTTTTCAGTCGGTCAATTTTGTGATGGAGATTTGGAAGTTGCTTTTAGGGAGAAAACTTGTTTCATTCGTGATCTACAAGGAAACAATCTTATGTCTGGAAACCGCACATCAAGTCTTTACACAATCTCAATGCAAGACATGATTGCTTCTTCTCCCATCTGTCTACTTTCTAAGGCAACATCTACAAAATCCTGGCTATGGCACCGCCGTCTTTCACACTTAAACTTTCAAACCATAACCAATCTTGCACGTTACAAACTTGTTGAAGGTCTCCCAAGATTTCGGTATTCTAAAGATCATCTATGCTCAGCTTGTGAACAAGGGAAAAGCACTCGTGCTCACTTTCCTTCAAAGGTGGAACACAACTCCCAGCATGTGCTTTATCTTCTTCACATGGATTTGTGTGGCCAAATGCGCGTGCAGACGATTAATGGCAAACGCTATATTCTAGTAATTGTTGATGACTACTCAAGATGGACTTGGGTTTATTTTCTTAGAAGTAAAGATCAAGCTTCACATATGATCATCACCTTTCTCACAAAAATTCAAGTTCAGCTCCGGATAACAGTCCGACAAATTAGAACCGACAGAGGAACTGAATTTGTGAATCAAACTCTTCGTGCATACTATGAGTGTAACACCCCAACCCGACAAGGGTATAAAATGTCACAATACGGTTTCATAGCAGAACTAATATACTATACAATAGCGGAAGCCTTTACAAAATATTCAAAAAGAAAACATAAATAACTTAAAAATCAAAATAAATCTAAGATCCCTATTCAAAATCTTGCTCTCGTCTCTACTCTCAAACCTAGATCAGCTATCCCATAAGCTCATCTTGAACGCTTAATACCTACCGCAGGAAAAGAAAATGCGGCTGAGCTTACAAAGCCCAGTGAACAGATATAACAAAACGAAAACTAAACAAAACAGAAATACAAAATTAAAACAAAGAAACGAATAACAAAGTCGTAACGGAATGAGAACAATGAGTCAATGAGGATCCTGCAGAACACAATTATACAGATATCCAAAACGAACAGATAACAAGGAGAACGAAGCAAAGCAAAGCATCGATGACATATAAACAAACACATACAAACCAGGCATACAAGTACTGAAACATAAGCAAACATAACAGACGTCGAATCCACACAACATATATATGGCATACAATCAGTTCAAGAAATCAGAAGACACACAAGACAAACAGAAATCTAAAGGCAAGCGGAAACACTTTCTAGAAATAATCATAGCATTCATACAAATTAATCAACCTACATTTAACACACTTGATTCAATATTGTAGCAGCAGAAATAACATTCAAATCATGGCAGTCTCACAAGTAAATAGAAAACATAGTAGACAAACTATAATTAAATAAACCAAACAAAACATAGCATAACCATTAGCAATTATCAGAACAGATATCATAAACTAAACCAGTTCTCAGATCAAATCCTAACATCAGCAGAGTTTAAACATGGCAGGTCACATATGCAGATAAAACACTATCGTATAAACAAGGTTCACAAAATTAACTGAACAAATTATACATACTAAACTTATAGAATACTCACTTTCACACTAGCACATTCATCTCACAGATCAACGAATTCACATAACGATAAAATAACATGACATCAGATGACAGCATGCGAATCCTATTTAAACATATTAATCATAACCTAGCATAGTAAACGGTAGTCACATAAACATACACAAGCATAACCACATAGAATAACATATAATAATCCAAGCACATAATTATTAACACTTGAACATACCGAATCAAAATCAGAATACTTAACATAGAAATAACAGATAAAGGTTTAGTTAACTACCACGAGCCCAGAACATATCATATCAAAAACATCATAACTATATAGAACAATCTCAAAATAATTCGGAGTTGCTAGCTCCCAGAGTTTTATGAAGACGCGTATTGCACACGACATCATTCACCTAGACAAATCATATCGGATAACAAATCAGATCTAGGATGCATCCATACGCCCCACAAACATATATTGGTCATATAATATAACTTGAGCTCATACTAGATAACAGATAAGGGACGTGGCAGAACTTCACTCTACTGCCCTAGAGTCATGTCAGAGGTGCATCACTGACACGGACATGGAACCCCCATGACTAGTTATTATTTGGCTCGGGTGTCAAACTAACTTAGGTCAAACAAAATTTCAATTATGACACAGGTCTTAATCAAACACAAGGTTCAGCAAATAACATATCAGATAACTCATATCATAAGGTTCATATTCAAATATAACAAGGTTCAACAAATATGCATATCAAAGTCTTCCTAACATAAAGTTCAAATCAGATATCGCATGGTTCAATAAAACATAAGTTCATATAAGCAACAGATCAAACAATCAGGAAAGGGTTCATAGCAATGGCATCGGAAACCCTAATAAGTAAAATAGGAAAGCTAACGAAAAGATCATCATAAGTAACCTTTACTGAAAAGGTCAGAATATCTTTACCTTAACGCAAATGAGGAAAAAGCAACGAATGAATGAACACGAAGATACGACGCCACGTCTTCTTCAATGAATCTACACGGATTACGATTCGTATAATACTTATTAGCTCCTTTTATATGCATTTGTAAGTGTGTTACTTATTGATATCATATTTTATCTTTCAGTTTCTTAAACTCATATTCGGACCAGACTTTAGCGATTTTTATAAAATACTTACTTAGCTCAAATGAAATCAATCAAAATCCCAGTGGTTCCCACATGAGTTAAAAGAGTCTCCAAAAATTGGTGGGTTCTATATCTATGCCAAATGGCCTATGGAAAATCACAAGTCCAGACCTGTCCAGAAAGTAATCAGAAAATACACCTTAAAAGTTTACACTTATTGGACCTGTTTAGACACCTTGGAAAAATTCCCAAAACTCCCAGAAATTCATTTATATCCTAAACGTCAATCCTGTAAAAGGAGAGCTCCCAATTAATTATGGTTTGCAAATTAAAAATCAAACAATCCAACTAAATTTCAGACCCGTTTTCTCAGCTTTGACACTTGATCTTGTAAAATTCAAAAATACGACTTAGACAACTCAAAATTCGACCAAACCACTTGGAAAACTTAACTAAGACATAAAATAAACTTTTCCAACAAAAACCCAGATTATTGCACTTGTAAAATTCGATCTATGACACACACAAGTTCGACATATGATGCTGTCCAGTTTTAGGGTCCATTAAAACCATTATAAGCACATGTTTTACCTACCCAAACGCACCAATGACCCATGTAAGCTACACAACCTGATTTAATATCGTCATAGTAAGTTTATCATTCCATATTTTCTGTCTTACAAAATTATATACACCCTTTAAACAACCCATGCGACACATTAATTAACCAAACGAAACCCTAGTTTTTATGTTATCCGACTCAATTAATACCAATCATGTACGTTCGTTTTAAAGCATGAAAGTCGACATAAATAAGAGAGAAACATGTCATTTGTGACGGTCAAAAATCAGATTCAATACATAGTCAATAGTATATTCGTTTTACATATATAGGGTTTTATATTGTGATTTTTACACATTCAGTTTATCATTACATGAAGAGATTTCGTACATTAGGCCCCTTGGATGGAGGAGTAACCCACGACAAGATAAAGGGAAAACATAAGAAGAAAGTGGTGTGAAACATTACCTTCATTGAGTGTACGAGTGGAGAGAACAAGGATAAAAAAAAAACACGAGACAAACATCTCCTTCGCCCTAGGAAACCCCACGACCTGCAGCCTCCCTTGGCATCCCAAACGTCTCCCTGGACTCCCTTTGTGTCGACAACAATGGGGAAACACAAGTGAGCCGCCACTTTTGGTTGGAGATGAAGTTAGGGTTTTGTAGTGTGTAAATAAAATGGAGCGTATAATGAAAAGGAAGAGGGGGAACACCGGTTTTGGTATTAGACGGGCCAAAGGAAGAAAGTTGGGCCAAGCTCAATTTAGATGGGCCATAATTAAGTAGTAGTGTCTAGTTAAATTTCGGTCCATGCCCATTTGTAACGTGCGGTTTATATGTAAACGTGAGTATAAGCATTTTCAATAATCTCGTACACTAGGTTTGCCACCCATTTATAAGTTAGATTAGAATTAAATTTAATGAGCGCTGACATATTTTACGTAATTTATAAGTTTTAAAAATTTGAAGGCAAAATGGTATTTTCACGCGTTTAAGATTTTTAGGGTTTTACAATGAGAAAGTATGAATTGAGCATCAAACATCAATTGCACGGACCCCAGAACAAAATGGTGTTGTTGAAAGACGAAACCGTACGTTAGTGGAAGCCGCAAGAACGATGTTGATAAATGCAAAACTTCCAGATTACTTGTGGGAAGAAGCCGTGTCAACTGCATGCTATACTCAAAACCATTCTATGATAACCAAACGCCACAACAAAACACCTTATGAGCTTATCCATAACCATAAACCGAATCTCAAACACTTTCATGTATTTGGTGCTCTCTGTTACCCGAATAATGATCGTGATGACTTTTGAAAGCTCAAGGCTAAAGCGGACATAGGAGTCTTTGTTGGATACTGTGAAAACTCTAAGGGATTCCGGATCTAGAATCGTCATACAAGGGAGATTATGGAAACGATTCATGCAAATTTCGATGAACTTACAGAAATGGCTTCTGAGCAAAACAGCTTGGAACCCGGACATAACCGTCTAAACTTCCCCCAAACCCCATCATCAGCTAAACCAAGCCTACAGCTTACTCGTAGTTAAATGGAACAACTATTTGCTCCTCTGTTTAGTGATGATATTGATCAACGTGCTTCAGATGTATCAAATGTTTCCGCTGCTCAATCTGATAATAATTCAATACCTGATACACCTGCAACAACAACAACTGTTGAAGAAGCACCTCCAATTGATTCTACAACAACATCCGAACAAACCGCATCCAATGACATTGAACCAGCTGATGATCTTCTGAATCATGATGTACCTACACCCGCAGATTATGATCCAAATGCGTTCTTTAATCCTTTTGCTAATGAAACTGCTACCTCTGATGTTGCAGAATCATCAACAAGCCATTTGAATCCTCCCAATCTGCATAATGTATATCAATATCAAACCTCCACACATCGTTGGACGAAAGACCATCCGCTTGTGAATATTATTGGAAACCCGAATCAACCAGTCGTAACTAGACAACGCCTTCAGACTGACGGTGAACATTGCATTTATGCACTTACCGTTTGCCAATCTGAACCCAAAAACATTAAAGAAGCAATGACTTATGAAAACTGGATTGAATCCATGCAAGAAGAACTTAATCAGTTTAAACGCCTTGAAGTATGGGAATTGGTTGAAAAACCAACCGGGGTCTATGCTATTGGTCTTAAATGGATTTGGAAAAATAAGTTGGATGCTGAAGAAATGGTTATCAGAAATAAGTCACGTCTGATGGCTAAGGGTTATAGACAAGAAGAGGGGATTGATTTCGAGGAATCATTCGCACCGGTTGCTAGACTTGAGGCTGTACGGATTTTTCTGGCATTCGCGGCTCACATGAACATCACAGTATATCAGATGGATTTCAAAACTGCTTTTCTGAATGGTAAACTGAAGGAAACGGTATATGTTAGCCAACTGGATGGATTCATTGATCCAAAGTTTCCTAATCACGTCTACAAACTGAAAAAGGCTCTCTACGGTCTCAAACAAGCCCCTCAGGCATGGTAAGATAAGTTATCATCCTTTCTCATTGCCAATAATTTCACCAAAGGATCGGTCGACCCTACACATTTCATTCAATATCACGGGGCTCACATTTTAATCGTACAAATTTACGTGGATGACATCATTTTTAGGTCTACCCACAAAAAGTACTCAAACTCTTTTTCAAAACTAATGAAAAAACATTTTGAAATGTCCATGATGGGTGAACTTACGTTCTTCTTAGGACTTCAAGTTCATCAATCACCCCATGGTATTTTTCTAAGTCAGTACAAATATGCTCTTGAAATTTTAAACAGACATGGAATGCAAAGCTGTGATACCTATGCCACACCAATGGTACATACCAAGAAACTGGAAGCTGATTTGCATGGGAAATTGGTTGACCCTACCAAATACCGAAGTATTATTGGGTCTCTCATGTATCTAACAGCCAGTAGACCTGACATTGTATTTGTTGTATATCTTTGCTCTCGTTATCAGTCGAGACCAACTGAAACTCACCACTCTGAGGCCAAAAGAATCCTCCGATACATAATGGGAACCATTAATTTGGGGATCTGGTATCCGAAGGATTCTGGTTTTGAACTAATAGTTTTTCAGACGCTGGTCACACAGGTTGCTTAGATTCTCGAAAAAGTACTTCAGGTGCTTTGCAATTCCTTGGTGATAAATTGGTGTCATGGCAATCGAAGAAGCAGGATTGTACATCGCTATCATCAACTGAAGCCGAATATGTAGCCATGTCTGCGTGTTGTTCTCAAGTCATTTGGATGAGAACACAACTCAAAGATTATGGTTATGTATTTGACAGAATACCTATGTACTGCGACAATCGAAGTGCCATTGCAATATCGTGCAACTCTGTTCAACATTCGAAGTCCAAGCACATCGATCTTCGATATCATTTCATCAAGGAGCATGTGGAAAAGGGTACCGTTGAATTATATTTTGTGGGTACTGAACACCAACTGGCAGACCTTCTCACCAAAGCCTTAGCTCCTGATAGGTTTACTTAGTTGATCTACCGGATTGGCATGAGGTGTTTGACTCTAGAGGAACTGGATGAACTTTTACCACATTCTTAAAACAAGTCAAACACAAAAACCTCTTTTGTAAATATCTCTATCAGAAACAAAAATAGAAAAATATAAAATCTTATAAAATACAAAAATATTCTTCTATCTAAATTTCTTCCAACATTGCAAGTACAAATCTTTCGTCAACACTTTGCTCTTTCAAACATTTCATTATTTTCTCGGACAAGTGTTGAGGGGGAGAATGTAAATAATTTTCTGTTTCATAAAACCTTGTACTTGCATGTTACCCATAATTGGTTGTATCTTTGATAATGGAGGATACGTTCCTTGTTTTAAACACTCCTCAGACTCAAATTTGTAAAATTTCCCTATTTCTAAAGTCGAGGGGGGGTGTCGTCAAGTTTCTTTCCAAACTTTCACGTCTTGCTTAACCTAAATTGAAGTTATGGGCTGTGGTTGAAAATGGTTGAGTGGAGGGGTTATACTTGTCAAAAGTTAAAACTTATTTTTTCAAAACCCTTCACCTAATTCACCATTCACATTTATTACAAAATTTAATACTTTCACCAACCATATCCCACGCCTACAATTCATAATCAAAACCGTGCTTCAATCTTCTATTTTGTAAGTGTTAATAGCTTCCTTGATTGATTACAAACATAGGTTTTAAACCTTATTTATTTTTAACGATTAGATTTTAAACAAATGAGGATTTTGTGTTCTACGCGTATGCGTATGAACATGAAATCACCATGGGGTGTTTCTGATGAAAAAGTTTGTGTCAAAGTGATTAAAAACAAGTTTTATGAACATTTTCATCAAAAATATCAACCCAGAAAATGGTTTTGATCGTATTCGTGACTTAGGGTTTATGCGTGGATTTGGGTACTTTCACGTGTGAATGTTTTAGGACAATTAGTTGCTTGAGATATGTTGGATACATGTTTAATTAACCAAATACATCTTTGAATCCAACCCAGAAACATTGAATCTGCATAATTAGACTTTAGGGTTTATGAACTCGTTAGTTTGGGTACTTTTGATTCATAAGGTTTTTGATGTTAAAACTCATTGAAAACATCTTCTCTTGCATCTTAGACCTCCCAGAAATCATTTGGTAGATTTTCCATGGCTAGATTGTTACTCGTAAGATTTGAATGTTTAGGGTTTAACCTTATGCATAACCAAATTCTACGTGTAACTAGACATAATCATGAAATCATGTGATATTGAAAGTATTTGAAATAACTTGTTAATGGAAGTGTTATGATTTATCTATTTCAGGTTTTACGCGTACCAATTCAGAATCAAGGGTAAAATGGTCTTACGCTTAAGGATCACCTTATGCCTAGACATTACGCATAAGAACAATCTTACGCATAACTTATACACATTAGGTTCTACAATGGGACTACGCGTATCCTGTGAAGGATATGCGTAAACTTGGACTCTTACGCCTAAGGCTTACTCTTACGAGTAAACCTTAAGCGTAAGTCCCCAACCTACGCTTACGCGTAAGCTTTATGCTAAGTGCTTATTCTTACGCGTAATATTTCTTACGCCTATGAGTGACTCTTACGCATAAGCTTATTTCTACGCGTATGGTTACACTGTTTACGCATAAGCTTACTATTCTACGCTTAAGCCAAAATTGTATCTAAACTTATGAAATGTTACGCGTAAAAACTTGTAATAAGTTACTCATAACATCACAAGACCAAAATGTCACTAATAAGCAAAATGGTTAAAATGTTGTTTGAATGAGTGAAAATTTGGACTTTAAAATTCAAAATTAAGACTCACGTAACTTATCACGAAAACTTTGGACTAATGGACAACAAGTGACTTTGGACTCGTAACATTCATTAACATAACAAATTCAATAATTGGACAATAAAATCAACTTTTGACTAACATAATGTCTTTCAATATGTTGGTTCTTTTGTCTCAATACCTTTCAGATCACGATATGGACGTCATCATGGAAAATGTCAACGCACCAAATGAGCTCACGATGGAAGATATCTTCCCTACTAATTACAGCATGAAGATTGGAAAGAACAATCTCAGGGTCGATTTTGAGAACTTCACCTGCTCTGAATCTTCATGCCGAATTGCTGTGGACATTCTCAAGACTCATCCCTACAACAACATGCTTACGAACTCTGCAACTGTGCTAGAAATCTACATTCACCAATTTTGGCACACAATGAAAAAGGTGGATGGTCAAGATGCTGTCATTGTAACCCTGAATGATAAGGAAGTCACTGTCACTGTTGCAGATATGCGAACAATTCTTCTTCTGCCTGCTATCCAACCTGCTGAGTATGTACCAATTCCAAGTGAAGAGGATACACTACAATTCATGGTCGATCTTGGCTATGTTGAAGCTGCTGGAATAATTACCAAGCACTCCTTGGTCGATTTAAAGAACATTCCTCAACCGTGGAGGACCTTGTATATCATGATCGCAAACTCTGTTTCTGGAAGAGACATCGGTCATGAGCATCCTAAACTCATGCACTTACAAATCTTCTGGGGCATGGTCAATAAAATGCACATCGACTATGCAAGTCTGATCTGGGAAGACATGATGTCCCACCTCAAGAAGCCTGGGACAAAGGTTCATTTCATCAGATACACGAAGCTGTTGATTCAGAACATTCTCGGGAAAAATCTTGACATAACCTTGAGAATCAATGACCCCAACAATCACTCTATGTTGTATGAGCCTACATTGAATGTTTTCAGATTTAAAGACTCATCAACAAAGAAACAAGGTGCAGTATTACTTGACTGCCTTCTCACTGCTGATATCAAAAGCCTTCCATCGTATTCACGATACCAAGAAGCAGTGAACAAAGGCAAAGTCGGTTTTATGGATGAAAAGTCTTCAGCTATTCCAGTCAAGAAGACCAGAAGATCAGGCAGCGCTAGAAGTGTTGAAAGCGCTGGGAGTGCCCTCAAGTATCCAAAAAGGAATCCTGCTCGCAAAATAAAAGTCCCATCTAAGGGTGCCATTCCTAATCCTAAACCGGCACTTAAACTAGAGGACGAAGACTCTGAGGATACTGAGTCTGAAGAGGTGGTTCGTTATTCTGAAACTGCAACTGACGATACAACCTCGCAGAGGTCAGATGACAAACCACTCAGTCCCAAATCAGACAAGGGAAAGACTCCAGTTGCTGAGGAAGAAGAAGAAAGCTCTGATGATGAACCTAAGGATGAAGAAAGAGAGTACCATAAGACTCTTAAGGAGCTGAGGATACAGCATGCTACTAAAGAATTTACTCTTCAACAAACCAGAGGTCCTAGCAGTTCCAGTGGTGGTGCACTAACCATACCAGTTCTTGATGCGGTTAATCAACCCGATAAGGGAACTGGTACCACCACTCTGGAATCAACAGAACAACAACAGCAAGAGGATGAATTCACATTCGACTTTGAAGAAGAGGAACAAGAGAAGAATGAGAAGATAACGGATGAAGACATTGAGCAAGCGGCTAAGGAAAGGGCTGAAGAAGAGGCTAGGGAAAAGGCTGAAGAAGAGGCTAAAGCTCAAAAGGAAGCTGATAATTATCTTCTAGATAATCCTGAACATAACCCTGAAGAAACTTCTGAGCCACCAAAAGACCCTGAGTCATCTCATGATTGATCTTCATCTGACTCATCATCTCATTCATCACCACCACCATCCAAAGATGCTACCACCAAATCATCATCCCGATCAGTCAAGAAACCCACCGACACTTGGGCATCACGTGCCAAGACCAAGATTGTCAAGGCTGTCAGGAAAGCAAGGAAACGCAACGTGGTCAACAAGAAATTGAATCAGCTTGCCGACAGAGTAAATTTACTTCAAAATGTGATGAACGAGTTCTCGGACGAAAGAGACCAGATCCAGCAATTTCTCAACCGAGATATACAGGGTGAAATGGACAAGACGATTAGGGACTACACTTATAAGTTCCTTCTCAAACACCATCCCTGGAGTCACAAGAGAGATGTTCGCAAGGCAACTCTATCCTTATCTAATGTCATTGGTCAAGCATACACTGTCAACTACACCTGCGGTCATGGAAATCAAACCAGTTCCGCCTCCTGTTGTCACTGATTTAGAACTGATATCTAAGCTAGTTATGCAAATGTCTCAACGATCTGCAACTTTCACTTCTGATGAAGCAAAACTTTTTGAGGCATTACTGGCATATCAACTCAAGACATCGTGTAAAGAGTCGGCTGGTCAGGTTAAGCGACCAAGAGATGATGACGATGCAGACAATGATTCCGAGCCTAAACGTCAAAAGAAAATAGGCGAATCCTCTTCCATGCCTCCACCACCCCAAAAGACCACCACCACCACAAGCTCGTCTCAACGACCTCCTGCTAGTTATAAACCTCAGGACTCTGAGTCTCCACTACCAAAGGAGAAAACTGGTGACTATTTCCAATACACCGGTGGTGATGACGAAGAGATTCCTAAGCCCCAACAACCACCCTCATCAACACCATCAACCAAGCACCAACCAGCATCATCCTCCAAGCCAGAGAAGAAAAAGTCTACCATAGTTGTATCTTGGTTGGATGAAGATGACATTGAAGAATACAACTGGTTTTCCAAGCTTGTTGATGCCACCCCTCAATTACCGGAAGGCCAAGAAACGGTAGATGGTCGAACCATGGAGCATGTCAAGATTATTTAGTAAAAGCTTAAAGTAAAGAAGATTAAAAAAGGAGAGTTACGCCGAATCCAGAACGATGCGTTTCAACTGCTTCAGGACAGCTCCGATAGTGCTATTGAAGTCGAATATCATCTCGACAACATCGCACGGCTATGTCCAACAATATTGATTGGCTCAACCCTGAATCTAACATCGACTTCACAAGACCTGACAAGACTCCGTACTACACTGACTGGACCAAACCACTACCAACCATTGCTCGACCTGATTAACAAAGGATTCCCTACCAATACTTCTTCAACAACGACCTGGAATTTCTTCAACACGGTAGCGATGTAAGCAAGAAATACGCTACCTCACTCACCTTCAACATCCCGACAGCAATCTTCTCTAACAATGTTGCCATCAAGGAAGAAGCCACAAGAATGTTTGTTGATAATGTGGTAAATTATGACCTCGATGCACAATATGGAATTCATCATTGGCCTGAACGAAGAAGACTATACTACAGAAGTTGCCAGGTACTAAAATCAAACAAAGAGGTGTACAGTGACAAATGGATCATTGCTATAATGAATGTCAGTCTGGCTACAAAGTGGGATTACTCATTCCTAGAAGCAATCAAAGTCAAACGCCAAGATGAGCAGGAATATGATTTTACTGAAGCTGATTTTTTGAGATTGTCGCTCAACGACATTGAAGACATGTATCTGGCTAAGGTGCAAGGTCGGATGCGACATTTCTCCACCAACATCCAGCTCCAGTACATCAAGTCACTGCTGATATTCATCAGAAGCATAGTGATCTAGGAACGTGTTGAAGACCTTCAACTTGCCGTGGAATCATACCAGAAACAAGTTCATCTCACCAAACCGTTGCTCAACTTTCCCGATATCAACCAATTCTCTCAGTACACCATTGTGAAGAAACCGAAGTTTGGAGTAGTTTACGTGAACTACATCACAACTGTTTAATGGCGTGCAATGAGCTTCACAAGTTTTGTGATCATACTTTGAAGAAGGTTCGTTATGGGTTAGCATATCTGTTGAAGGAGATTCGTGAAGGCATTGGGTTGAAGAAGCGGTGGAATTCTAGAGAAAAGAGGGATGTGAAGAAGATTATCAAGCGGATTGATGAAAGGTTGTTTCACCGGGATCAGATGCGGAGGCTAGAGAGCTTTATGGGTGGAAGAGAGAGCTTCCCTCTTACAGGTTATCAACGACAAGAGAGAAATCCTGGTGTCATTGATGGATTACCTGGTACTCCTTAATTTGTTTCTTTGATTGATATTTGGATGACATAATTTGTATAATTGACTATGGCTTGTGCACACATAATAGTGTACAACCTGTTCTTGTAATGAAAGGACCCTGTGGTATGCATCAGTGCCACAATCCTATAAAGGAGCGAAAGCTTCTTACTTTTGAGTAAAACTAATCAAAACTTTCATATTCAAAGTTTTGCTCAAAAGAATAAGTACTTCCCCTTATGTTTTCAAAACCTCAAAAGTTAATATTACTTGTTGAGGGGGAGTATTTCTGAAAATATTTGTTCACAAATTTTTCTTCATGAAAACTTCCCACAAAACTCAAAATGGTCATATTCGATATCAAAATTTTGTCAAAAATAACATTTATATGCCATTTTTGAGGGGGATAAAAATTGTGTGATACAAATATGATGAAAATATGACTGAATCTTCGTGCACTAAGACTTAACCCATGAATTGACGAGATCTGAACTGTCATACATCGAAAAGATTTGTCTACCAAGACTTATCCGAGTAGATTGTACCTTTTCGAGAAACTCCTGATAGACATAAACTTTGACGGGTTTGACAACCTTTCGAGGTTTGTCCACACCTTCAAGGTAGTTATTAGAGCTAGTTGTCACCTAAAAGCTGACAATGTAACTCTTTAACTATGCAACGTAACCGTATCTCGCGGGGAATTGTCTATCTTAGGTCTATAAATTCAAAAGTGCGAGCTCTACCCTCACTGTGCAAATTTCTGTCAAAATACTTGAGCACATGTGGAGGGGGAGTATTTCTGAAAATATAAAACTCTCGAAGTGTTACAAAATGCTTTCACTCATAAACACTTTGAGAGATTTTCAAGAAAATGGTTTTGTGGCAACGTAGGATAGTCATGAAGTTATAAGGTGACTAAGGTTAGGAATAACCGTCCTATGATCCGCCAGAGCCGGAGGGATCCAAGGACACCACCAATAGTTAGAATTTAGAAGTCCTTAAGTATAATCATAAAAAGGAGAAAATGAGAATCGGAGAAAGAAGGAGTTGAAGAATTAAAAAGAAAAGAAAAGGGTGAAAAGAAATAGCCCTCCAAATTATTCAACTTAGGGCAAACACCGGGTTCAATACATATGCTACTGGTTGTCACTAGACGACACCGGTATTGAAGATTAAAGTCGTCATGAACCCAGTGACGCATGCACTAAACCTTCTTAGCCACTCAAGTTTCTCTCAACAGAAGCTTGTTTCATTCTCACAGGGAACCCTACGTAAACTATCGGCTTTCTCTTAAAGATTGCTGGTATTGAAGAAGGAGACCTTCTCCCTAGTCTCTGCTCAGGAAAACCAAAGCGCACTATTGAGTCTAGAGCCTCGAGATTCATCAAAAGATCTCTTAGGAACACTTGACACTTCATCACTTGTCGTTCAACATTATGGAAGCAAGTGACAACATTATTGAGTCCTTTACAGATCTTAGCAATCTGTCGAGAACATTTATGAGAGTTTCACAACTGTGATCCTCAGTGATTGAATGGAAACTCCTGCCAGGGTCAACATCAAACAGCCCTGACAACAGGTTACTTTGGTAAGTCCTTGTGGGTTACGCTTAGTGCTGTCTCAAATGGTCTACAGTCGTGGGGTGATGCTTCGGTGTACCTCAGTGACTCACCTGAACTGTAGGTGTACTTCGGTATATCGTGTTATCCTACTTGAGGGACTCCAGTTTAGGAACAGCCTTTGCTAGGATTAGAGATGTGTTTTCACACTATGATGTTAACACGCTCGAAGTTCGAACTTGTAAGTGCTAGAAATCCCGCTAAAGAGATTCCTTTCAAGAATCGAGTCCTGAAGATGTGGGTCATTACTTGAACTTGTTCAATGTAATGCCAACTGTCCCTTTTGGGATTCGGACGGCTGATTCGCCTGACCAAGGTGAATGGAATCAAGACATTCATCAGAGGAACAATCGTAGTGGTCAGTTCTCTAAGAAACGACAACCGTGATCGATTGGTGGTTATCACTAACCCATTCTTATGTTTTCTTCTTATGGATGCTCCTGGGAGATGATCGTGCAGATTCTCCACATGCTTATACCAACAACAACATTAATTGAAGTTCTCTCGAAAGGCAACACAAAAGTCAGAATGATTCTTCGTCAAAGCCAAAGAATCTACAAAGTTTAAAGACTAAAGAGAACTACAACTACACTGAAATCCAACGTCAAAGAGCGTATGAGCATGTTGGAGAAAGACATGGAGACACCTGAGCAACGAAGCGGACCTGATGCATATTACAACAACATAACATCAACATATCCACACCAGAACAAATAACAAAGATAAATGAAGACGTCAATGCTAAAAAATTCAAAGAAAAACAAGATCCTCACACTGGGGAGATTGTTGGAATCAAGACACTTCTTCTCACAAGAAAGGAGAATGTCAGAAGACGTCGAAGCAACTATTACATCCGCACCAACAACTTTTCAAGATTACTGAAGTCATTAATTACCAACACTTAGGGGGAGATTGTTGGAATCACTCCTAAACTATATTTCAAGTGTTAGTAATCAATATGTAATAGGTTTCTTAATTAGGCTTTTATGTTTGTATTAATGGCAAGGCTTATGTAGAAAGCTCATAAGCCTTGGCCCATGTCCAATTGATAACGCTACACGCGTCGTTCGGGGTCAAAGGAACTTCCTTTTCTTCGAGCAAGTTTTTCAACACCCTAGGCAGTGAACCTAATCGTTGTAGTGTAGTATTAGGGTAAGCCACGGGTATTGATATCGTTCTCTAGGGGAATAGGAATGCTAGTAAGAAGTTACTACGCTAAGGTTGGGGTTGAGGAAGTATATTTTTTTTTATCTTTTTATATTTCTTTAGGAAATGGAAAGGTACGAATCTTGGGGTATTGGGTTTGGGGGGGTTGGTATTACTACCGATTACTCTACTTATCTAATTATCTAATCTAAGGTGTATGTAGTCTATGTCTAATTATTGTGTGCTCGAATGATAGTTTAAAGATGTGTTTACTTAGGTTTTACTACTCCTTAATTATCTCCTATTGGTGGTTGAATTGTCACGTCCTCATTCCTAGTTGCGTTGTGTGTCTAAGGTTGTAGGGTATGCGTTTCTCCCTAACTCTTTGAACTTACCAAAGGGTCTCGTCTACAAAACCCACTAGGGATAATAAACTCTTACTCTAAGGCACTCTTTGGATGGTTTAGCTTACAACTACTCAAGGAGTCATATTCTAAGGTTCACAAAGATTCTATCAAGCATTAAGTACACAACGAATGACCTATCACATTACTAGATCATTAATCAACTAAGATAAGAGACAACCAATCAATATTCAATAATTAAGTTTCATATTCCCTAAGCAAACACACAAGTAAATTAGCTTGACATGGAGAACATGCAAGCATACACACAAATAATCAAAGACATAATTGTATTAATGAAGTAAAACAATTATCTTGGTGTAAGATAGGGTTTGGAACCCTAAAATACTGTACAAGACAGCCTTGGTTCGGTTTAGGTTTTTACTCCAAAAGACTACACACCAAATACTGAAAAATTCGGATTCTATATATAATATTACATATGCGACGGCGTCACCTTATGTTTTGTGACGCCGTCGTGTCGCCGTCATTAGGGTTTCATCTTGGCCATGTTAGACTTGCGACGGCGTCACCTTATGCTTGTGACGCCGTCCTCTTCAGCTTCTGACGCCGTCTGGATTACATCTAGGCCGTCTGAGTTGTGACGGCCTACTCTTTTATAACTTGACGTCGTCACTTGAAAATAGTAGTTTTGGCTTATGTCCCGTCACAACAATCCTCCGACGGCGTCGCAATTAACACCTGACGCCGTCACTTTATGTTTTCAGCAGCTTTGAGTGTCTCGATTCTGAATTTGGCCATTTTCTTCGTATAATCGCGCCTTTTCGTCCAAATAAGTGCTATTCCAGCATTTTGCCTTCAAGAGACCTAAAAAGTGAAAAGGAACGATATTAAGCAATAACGGATACAAAAGTGATCAAATAAGGGCTTGACCCCTCAAAAAGGTACCTTTTAAAACCTTATCAAATATCCCTACACTTGGTATTTGCTTGTCCTCAAGCAAATGTGCTTTTAGCCAATTAATTTATAAGTTAGGGGTCATGAAGCATTCGTTCAAAATGGTCCACAACACATATAAGCCCCGCAAAAGTCATAACAAGCACTGAAATCACATACTAGCACCTCACATGGGGTGTTTGGATACTCACATCTCTCTCGGGTGTTTATGAAATATAACAAATCGGAAATGGAAGATAAACACTCATTAACCGGTCCTAGTACATAGATTACATAGGCTTGAGAATAGATCAAACCTCCATCGCTTTGGCGTAAGTACCTAGGAAAGACTATCAAAGAGGTCTTTAAAGGGTTGTAATGTTAGGCTTACGGTAGGGAAACAAAGGGTTTGGTGGGATAGGCTTTTTAGTGGTGGCAAGTCAAAAATCTCTATGTTACAAGCATACGAAGAATGGCGTTGCTAAGCCAAGACTCGACACTGTAAACTCTAGCTAACTGAAATAAACAAACATAAATTTAAATGATAGATGTAGGATGTTAGCCCGTATGTTTTTTTTTTTTTTTTTTTTTTTTTTTTTTTTTTTTTTTTTTTTTTTTTTTTTAATCACTCTATTTTTTTCTTTTCTCTTTTTCTATTTCTTTTCGATTTTTTTTAATCACTCTATTTTTTTCTTTTCTCTTTTTCTATTTTTTTTCGATTTTTTTTTTCATACACTTTTACTCTACCATCCTCTACGGTAACATCAAAATGGTAGGGATTTATAGGCACATCCCTACACTTGAGTTTTTATTACTCTACACTAATTTGACCCGAATTGAAAAGATCAAAATACTTGGGGTACATTATTACGCAAACAAAGGGAATTTGAATTTAACGTTCTCTTCCCGTCATTTCATAAACTTTAACTTTTTCCATGAATCCCAATCGTCCCAAAACTGTGTACAAAGGATATGACTCGACTTAGCAACTCATGCAAGCAACCAGATAATTGAACTAAGGGTTTAGGGTGATAACAATAATGCACTAAAAGTGAGTGCATACACGGTAGGCTAAGGCGATTTGGGTGTATATTTGGGGGTGGGGTGTAAACAATGCTCTTCATTGATATTCCGGAAAAACCGAAACATCACGAGAACCGCGAAAAGGATAGGCTCTGAGGGGTTAACTAGGGGTATCCTGTACTAAAGATGAGTACAACGCAAATGGTGTGGGGGAATTACTCAACCGATGTGGAAGAAGTAATTATATTACGGGTATCAAACAAGGGTTATCCTAATGCCTCTTATCATCTAGTTATTCCTAACTACACAAGTGTAGTCTTACTAGCGATCTCGGGATGCATCACAAAAACAAGTTCTAGAATCTAATATACTACCGGTTCACACTCTAAGCATTAAAGATGAATGCTTTAATTCCTACTAATCTAAGGGCGATCCTCACATTTTGGGTGGAATTTAGGTGGTAAAGGGTTTTTGTGCTAGTCATGCAACTTCCTTTCCGTGAGACGCTTTTGTTAAAACTAATGGCCCACTCCTATATGTCATGAAAAATTTTAAATTTGGTGCCAAAATTACCCTAACCGACATTTTCTCATGGTTTATTACACAAATACAATTGGACAAAGCAAATAATCAAGGATAAGCATAGTTTCAAAGTTCCCGTTTTATTTTCCCTCCCAACACTTAAACTGAACATTGTCCCCAATGTTCCCCGAAAGTATCAAAGTTATGATCATGGAAGGTAATAAAAGATGAAATAAACTAGTACTCCCCTGATTAGCTCGGTAGGATCCGTGTGAAATGGTGGTTAAATCCTTTCCAAGAAGAATTTATGCGTGAAAAGCTCCTTCCAATCTTATGTAACTTCTTCTTGATAAATTAAACCTGCACACTTGAAGAAAACAAACGAAACCTTCGCGTAAAATCGGCGGTAATAATATATATAAGACTCGATTTAAACTAGGATATAATGCTTGTGGAATGGATGTTTACAGAATTTCTGGAAAATTAAGACCTGGAAAATTCCAAAAATTTATAAGAAGCTCAGAAAACGAGAAAAAAATAATCTGTTGTTTTTACTCCTTCCTGACGCCGTCAGGTTGCGATCCTGACGCCGTCAGTTTATCCTGACAAAAACTGGTCTGCGATTTTCTGGAAAATTTATATCTTTAGAATCTGGAAAAATTTCTGCAAAACATCCATTATGACTCGATACAAGCATTTGACTCGAACAAAAAGACAAATATATCTTTTAGTTAATTGTTATTCTCATGTTTACGTTTCCTTGAAAACGTGTGTAATCCTCCCTACACTTATCCCTTATGTAAAATACCTTTATATGCAATTAAGACGAGGTTAAAAAAAAATAAAGCATTTTTACAAATTTAAACATGAGAATAAACAATCAATAAAAGATATATGACACTAACAAGCAAACAATTAAGCATGGGTTGCCTCCCACGAAGCGCTTTTCTTTATTTAAGAGTCTTGTAGCTAGACTCGTAGTCGTGCTCCTACGTTGCCTCGCTTTGCATTCTCAATGAGAATTCTATCTTGTTGACAAAATTTTCATCGACTCTATACCTAGGCCCTAGGGTCAAGCAATCCTTATAATAATGCCTCCTTCTTTCCCACATAAATTTATAACCTTTTTCAACATCGTCTTTGCTTTTGTCCTCAAAAGCTTTGATGTTGTCTCGTTCATAAATGGGCAAGTGGCCATATTCATTTGTTTTCCAAGGCATCCTATAAGTGATCTCATCGGTTTCTTCCTTAAATCTAACCGTTCCATCATGCTTGTTATGGCTCATTTTGGATGTTTCAATAAACGGTTTCCCTAGCACTACTTGGGATAAGCTATAGTCAATGACGCATCCTACATCTTCTAGGACCATAAAATCAACTAGGTAGGTGAAATTTCCTATAAAGACATGCACATCCTTGACTCTTCCCACAAAATTGCAAACTCCACCTGGATACTTAGGGTCTCTCCTAATATTAAGTCGCTCATTCACAATGTCATTGTAGACAGCAGATGACATCAAATTAATGGGAGATTCCGTATCTATGTAAGCGTGGTCGACACTCCTATATCCGATCATACAAGGAATTTTTAGATTCCAGGGATTTCCTCTCCTAATCTTTGGGCATATCTTAATGATAGATGATTGTGGATTATCGATTATGTATTGATGGTATGCAACCTCTTCCTTAGTGGGGTAAAGATTGAAGTAAGAACTATCTTCCACATTCACATTTTTGTTTATTATGCCATCTTCCTTATTACTGTTAATCATAGAGCCAACTACAGAGGCGCTGACTACTTTCTCAACAGCTTCCCTAATTTTACTATCGAATATTTTCTGCAAATCCTGAAGGTCGGTGTTTCTACTCACATAACGGCTTCGGCGGTTGTGTTGGTCAGTGGTTTGGGTTTTGAGTGACAGTGATTTATTTGGTGTTGGGTTATCGAGTGGTGGTTGGTTATCACCTTCCATGATGAAAAGTGATGGAATTACGAACAAAGGTCATAAAGAAGGGGGATAGACTAAGAGAAAGCTAAAAATGAGAAAAAAGTTTACTTGATAGGAATCAAGCAAAGAAACCTAAACGAGGTGGACTACTAACTAGCTATTCTATTCCCCGGCAGCGGCGCCAAAAACTTGATAACGCTACACGCGTCGTTTGGGGTCAAAGGAACTTCCTTTTCGTCGAGCAAGTTTTTCAACACCCTAGGCAGTGAACCTAATCGTTGTAGTGTAGTATTAGGGTAAGCCACGGGTATTGATATCATTCTCTAGGGGAATAGGAATGCTAGTAAGAAGTTACTACGCAAAGGTTGGGGTTGAGGAAGATTATTTTTTTTTTATCTTTTTATATTTTTTTAGGAAATGGAAAGGTACGAATCTCGGGGTATTGGATTTGGGGGGGTTGGTATTACTACCGATTACTCTACTTATCTAATTATCTAATCTAAGGTGTATGTAGTCTATGTCTAATTATTGTGTGCTCGTATGATAGTTTAAAGATGTGTTTACTTAGGTTTTACTACTCCTTAATTATCTCCTATTGGTGGTTGAATTGTCACGTCCTCATTCCTAGTTGCGTTGTGTGTCTAAGGTTGTAGGGTATGCGTTTCTCCCTAACTCTTTGAACTTACCAAAGGGTCTCGTCTACAAAACCCACTAGGGATAATAAACTCTTACTCTAAGGCACTCTTTGGATGGTTTAGCTTACAACTACTCAAGGAGTCATATTCTAAGGTTCACAAAGATTCTATCAAGCATTAAGTACACAACGAATGACCTATCGCATTACTAGATCATTAATCAACTAAGATAAGAGACAACCAATCAATATTCAATAATTAAGTTTCATATTCCCTAAGCAAACACACAAGTAAATTAGCCGGACATGGAGAACATGCAAGCATACACACAAATAATCAAAGACATAATTGTATTAATGAAGTAAAACACTTATCTTGGTGTAAGATAGGGGTTGGAACCCTAAAATACTGTACAAGACAGCATTGGTTCGGTTTAGGTTTTTACTCCAAAAGACTACACACCAAATACTGAAAAATTCGGATTCTATATATAATATTACATATGCGACGGCGTCACCTTATGTTTTGTGACGCCGTCGTGTCGCCGTCATTAGGGTTTCGTCTTGGCCACGTTAGACTTGCGACGGCGTCACCTTATGCTTGTGACGCCGTCCTCTTTAGCTTCTGACGCCGTCTGGATTACATCTAGGCCGTCTGAGTTGTGACGGCCTACTCTTTTATAACTTGACGTCGTCACTTGAAAATAGTAGTTTTGGCTTCTGTCCCGTCACAACAATCCTCCGACGGCGTCGCAATTAACACCTGACGCCGTCACTTTATGTTTTCAGCAGCTTTGAGTGTCTCGATTCTGACTTTGGCCATTTTCTTCGTATAATCGCGCCTTTTCGTCCAAATAAGTGCCATTCCAGCATTTTGCCTTCAAGAGACCTAAAAAGTGAAAAGGAACGATATTAAGCAATAACGGATACAAAAGTGATCAAATAAGGGCTTAAACGACCCCTCAAAAAGGTACCTTTTAAAACCTTATCACCAATAAGGAAGGAAAGGGACTTGTAGTGTTGCCCTAGTTCCTTCCCCTATAAATACCTTTGTAAACCTTCATTTGAAGGTTGGTTGTTCACTTTGCAATATCACCTACGCATAACTTTTATCAATATCCATACGTGTGTGTTTGTTTAGAGTTCAACCGATCACTTCTTTCCCTATTTCTTACATATTGATGCTTGTGTTACATTATGGTGACCTAACAAAATGTATCAAGGATCCCGTGGAACTCCACCATATCAAACAGATGGAGGGAGAATCCACAGAAGACTTTGTACAAAGATTTAAGATGGAAAGTAGAGATGTAAAAGAAGCACCGAAAGTCATGAAAATTTCAGGGTTCATGCATGGGATAACCAACCCAGAGTTGATTAAACGTTTGCATGAAAAAATCCCAAAATCAGTAGACGAAATGATGAGGGTAACTACATCTTTCCTCCGGGGAGAAGTGGCTGTCGGAAACCAAGAGCGGAAGAAATCGCTTCTGCCATGGAAGCATCAGAAAGCCGGACAAAAACAAAATTTTAAGAAAGGGGGATTCAAGAGTCAACATAGAATGGAAAGAAAGCAAGACAGATTCACTCTCCTTTCTAAATCCACAAAAGAGATTTTGGCTTTAGAAAAGGAAAAGTTCAAAGCTCCACCTCCGAGGACAACTCCAGTTGAAAAAAGGATTAACAACAAGTTTTGTGAATTCCATAGAGAGGTAGGACATAATACGGACGAATGCATGTACTTAAAAAGTCAAATAGAGGAGTTGATCAAAAATGGAAAGCTGCCAAATGTGATCAAGGAACTGAAGCAAACCAACCAAAAATGGCCAAGAACGGGGGATGATGCAAGATGCTCCAAGTGAGACCTACTGTTCGAAAGTTCATATGGTACAAAGATGGAAATGGCGCAAACATTTCGGCTTGGTTTGACAACTGGTGCACTAATTGTCCTTTAATAGATGTCATATCTGCTCGTGATATTCATAGGGGGTTTTGATATACATACCAAGTTGTGTGACTTAATTAATGAAGGCTCATGGCTATGATCCAACAAGTGGAATACTAAATATCCATCCTTGTCTCACATTTCAACTCCATTAATTACTACTGATCAAATGGATAGTCTATATTGGCGTACCAATTTGGGTGTTTTTCAGAGTTTTTTGGTTAGAATTGCTTGGCAAGACATTAGACCTCATGGAACTTATGTGGCTTGGTCAAATGTTGTGTGGTTTACTCATTGTATTCCCCGTCATGCTTTTCACGTGTGGTTGGTTATACAAAGAAATTTGAAGACCCAAGACTTAATAAGACAATGGGATATCGGTCCTTCGATCGACTTAAACCTGTCTCGGTTCCCTCTTTGTGAATTAGTTCTGGACTCCTACTCACACCTATTTTTCGAATGTTCATTTTCATCACAAGTTTGGTCCCAGGTAACATTAAAGTCTGGTATGTCCTATAATACATTAATGTTGGATGATATCATATCTTGGTTAAACTCATATGGTAAGTCTCGAGCAGCTCAATGTATAATTGCTAAGCTAGCTTTTGCGACGGCCTCTTATTTCATTTGGCAAGAACGGAATGCAAGGTTATTTAAGCATACAAAGAGATCCATCAAACAAGTGGTAGAAAATATTATTTCTACAGTTAGGCTCAAGCTCTTAACATTTAAATTCAAAAGAACAACTAATGTGGAGAGTGTTCTTGTTAGATGGAAACTCCCAAAGTCCCTGCTTATGGAGAACACAACGTGAAATATGTTATAGAGTCTAGTCGTTTGGTTTTGTTGATATATGTTATTGTTTTAATAGGCTAGACTCTTTGTTTTTATAAGATTGGCATGCCAATCTTGTTAGGAGTGGTTGGAAGCACTATTGGTGCATTGTTTTGTAATAGTCAATATGGTGCTTAACCATATTGCCTGAACCTCATTGTTTTATTATACAAATTTACCAGGGTAAAAAACCCTTTATCCCAAAATGGCCAAAAAAAGAGAAACGTCTGGAAATGGCAAGTCCGTTGCGATTCTAATGGTACAAACTTGGCATAGGGTGGCTAGACAAAGAATTACACAGAGCTTCTCTCCTAATCCAGAGATCTCATTCCCACCTTTAGGTGTTGAGGAAGGAAAAGAAGGCCGAATGATTATTGAGGCAGAAGTGGAGAGCCACTTCATACATCGCATGTATGTGGATGGAGGATCAACCTCCGAAATATTGTATGAACCTTGCTTTAAACGGCTCCGGCCGGAGATAAGAAGCCAAATGGTTCCGGCCACAACACCTCTTATCGGATTCAGTGGCGAGGTTATATGGCCAATGGGGAAAATATCACTACTAGTAAAAATTGGAAATGAAGAACACTCAACTTCCGCATGGATGGATTTCGTGGTGGTAAGGAATCATTGGAAGACCGGGGGTTTGAAAGATACAAGCAGTCCCATCAACAGCTCATGGTATGCTAAAATGTCCAGTGGAATGGGGAGTACTCATGCTACAGAGCAGTAGGATTATTCCGCTTGAATGCATGATGGTTTCCGGACCAGAAGAACAACCTCCCGTCATCAACCAACCAGCAGAGGAACGAATTAAAGTAGCAATCCATACAGAATATCCAGACCAAACGGTGGCTATAAGGTCTACTTTAACAGAGGAAGGCCGGAAAAAACTATGTGATTTGCTCAAAAAGAATTTGGACGTATTTGCTTGGTGTCTAGCGGACATGACAGGTGTTCTGCGGCACATAGCGAAACACCATCTAAATGTACGTGTAGAATGTACTCCGATCAGGCAAAAGAAACGAAGCCAGGCGCCAGAAAGAAACAAGGCGATACAAGAAGAGGTAGAGAGGCTTGTTGACGTTGATATTATGAAAGAAGTGCATTATCACAGTTGGTTAGCCAATCCGGTAATGGTGACAAAGCATGAAGGAAGTTGGAGAATGTGTGTATATTTTAAAGATTTGAACAAGGCATGTCCTAAAGACGGTTATCCACTACCAGAAATAGATAGGAAGGTGGAATCCCTTTGCGGATACCCTTTCAAATGCTTTGTAGATGCATACAAAGGCTATCACCAGATCCAAATGGAAAAAGATGATGAAGAGAAGACGGCGTTCATCACAAACCAGGGGATATTCTGGTACTCAAAAATGCCTTTTGGGCTAAAAAAATGCTAGAGCAACGTACCGGTGGTTGGTAGATAAGGCCTTTTACAAGCAAATTGGCAGAAATCTGGAAGTATACGTGGATGATTTGGTGATAAAAAGTCGTATGAAAGACGAAATAATGAGAGATGTTAAGGAGACGTTCAAAACCTTGAGGAAGATAAACATGAAGTTAAATCCCAGGAAATGCACTTTCGGTATGTGATAAGGTTTTAAAAGGTACCATTTTGAGGGGTCGTTTAAGTCCTTATTTGATCACTTTTGTATCCGTTATTGCTTAATATCGTTCCTTTTCACTTTTTAGGTCTCGTGAAGGCAAAATGCTGGAATGACACTTATTTGGACGAAAAGGCGCGAATATATGAAGAAAATGGCCAAAGTCGGAATCGAGGCACTCACAGTTGCTGAAGTTAGAAGGCGACGGCGTCAGGTGCTATTGGCGACGCCGTCCCAAGATTTCTGTGACGGGCCAGAACCCAAAACTTATATTTTCAAGCGAAGACGTCCAGTGGTAAAAGAGTAGGCCGTCGCTACTCAGACGGCCTAGATGCAATCCAGACGACGTCAGAAACTGAAGAGGACAGCGTCACGGACATAAGGTGACGCCGTCGCAAGGTTAACGTGGCCAAGACGAAACCCTAATGGCGGCGACACGACGGCGTCACTAAAAATAAGGTGACGCCATCGCAATTGTAATCTTATATATAGAATCCAAATTTTTCAGTCTTTGTGTGGAGAGTCTTTGGAGTAAAAACCTAAAACCGAACCTAAGGTGTCTTGTACAGTATTTTAGGGTTTTAAACCCTATCTTACATCAAGATAAGTCTTTACTTCATTAATTCAATTATGTCTTTGATTATTTGTGTGTATGCTTGCATGTTCTCCATGTCCGGCTAATTTATTTGTGTGTTTGCTTAGGAAGTATGAAACTTAATTATTGAATATTGATTGGTTGTTTCTTATCTTAGTTGATTAATGATCTAGTAATGCGATAGGTCATTCGTTGTGTACTTAATGCTTGATTCATCTTTGTGAACCTTAGAATATAATTACCTGAGTAGTTGTAGGCTAAACCATCCAAAGAGCGCCTTAGAGTAGGAGTTTATAATCCCTAGTGGGTTTGTAGACAAGACCCTTTGGTAAGTTCAAAGAGTTAGGGAGAAACGCATACCCTACAACTTTAGACTCACAACGCAACTAGGAATAAGACGTGACACTCAACCATCAATAGGAGATAATTAAGGAGTAATACAATCTAAGTAAACACATCTTTAAACTATCATACGAGCACACATTAATTAGACATAGACTCCCACAACCTTAGTTTAGATAATTAGATAATAGTAGAGTAATCGGTAGAAATACCAACCCCCCAAATCCAATACCCGAGATTCGTACCTTTCCATTTTCATAAAACATAAAAAGATAAAAAATAATCTTTCTCAACCTTAACCTTAGCGTAGTAACTCCTTACTAGCATTCCTATTCCCCTAGAGAACGATATCAATACCCGCGGCTTACCCTAATTACTACACTACAACGATTAGGTTCACTGCCTAGGGTGTTATAAAACTTGCTCGAAGAAAAGGAAGTTTCCTTGACCCCGAACGACGCGTGTAGCGTTATCAAGTTTTTGGCGCCGCTGCCGGGGAATAGAATAGCTAGTTAGTAGTCCACCTCGTTTAGGTTTCTTTGCTTGATTCCTATCAAGTAAACTTTTTTCTCATTTTTTAGATTTCTCTTAGTCTATCCCCCTTCTTCGTGACCTTTGTTCGTAACCCCATCACTTTTCATCATGGAGAATGATAACCAGCCACCACTTAATAACCCAACACAAAAAAATTCAATGTCACTCAAAACCCAACCTAATAACCAACACAACCGTCGAAGCCGATATGTGAGTAGAAACACCGACCTTCAGGATTTGCAGAAAATATTCGATAGTATAATTAGGGAAGCTGTTGAGAAAGTAGTCAGCGCTGCTATAGTTGGCTCTATGATTAGCAGTAATTCGGAAAATGGCATGATCGATAATCCACGGAACCTAAAAATCCCTTGTATGAAGAGGTTGCGTACTTCAATCTTTACCCCACTAAGGAAGAGGTTAGTTCAATCTTTACCCCACTAAGAACCAACAACGTGGATGTGGAAAATAGTGCTTACTTCAATCTTTACCCCACTAAGGAAGAGGTTGCGTACCATCAATACATAATCGATAATCCACGATCACCTATCATTAGGATATGCCTAAAGATTAGGAGAGGAAATCCCTGGAACCTAAAATTCCCTTGTATGATCGGATATAGGAGTGTCGACCACGCTTACATAGATACGGAATCTCCCATCAATGTAATGTCATCTGCTGTCTACAATGATATTATGAATGAGCGACTCAATATTAGGAGAGACCCTAAGTATCCAGGAGGAGTTTGCAACTTTGTGGGAAGAGTCAAGGACGTGCATGTCTTTATAGGAAATTTCACCTACCTAGTTGATTTTATGGTCCTAGAAGATGTAGGATGCGTCATTGACTATAGCTTATCCCAAATAGTGCTAGGGAAACTGTTTGTTGAAATATCTAGAATGAGCCATAACAAGCATGATGGAACGGTTAGGTTCAAGGAAGGAACCGATGAGATCACCTATAGGATGCCTTGGAAAACAACTGAGTATGGCCACTTGTCCATTTATGATCGAGACAACATCAAAGCTTTTGAGGACAAAAGTAAGGAAGATGTTGAAAAAGGTTATAAATTCATGTGGGAAAGAAGGAGGCATTATTATAAGGATTGCTTGACTTTAGGGCCTAGGTATAGAGTCGATGAAGATTTTGTCAACATGATAGAATTCTCATTGAGGATGCGTGAGGAAACGTAGGAGCACAACTATGAGTCTAGCTACAAGACTCTCAAATAAAGAAAAGCGCTTCGTGGGAGGCAACCCATGCTTAATTGTTTGCTTGTTAGTGTCTTATATCTTTTATTAATTGTTTATCCTCATGTTTAAATTTGTAAAAATGCTTTATTTTGTTTTTAACCTCGTCTTAATTGCATATAAAGGTATTTTACATAAGGGATAAGTGTAGGGAGGATTACACACGTTTTCAAAAGAAACGTAAACATGAGAATAACAATTAACTAAAAGATATTTATGTTTGTTTGTTCGAGTCAAATGCTTGTATCAAGTCATAATGAATGTTTTGCAGAAATTTTTCCAGATTCTAAAGATGTAAATTTTCCAGAATTTTTTCCAGAAAATCGCAGACCAGTTTTTGTCAGGATAACCTGACGGCGTCAGGATTGCAACCTGACGGCGTCAGGAAGGAGTAAAAACATCAGATTACTTTTTTCTCGTTTTCTGAGCTATTTATAAATTTTTGGAATTTTCCAGGTCTTAATTTTCTTAGAAATTCTGTAAACATCCATTCCACAAGCATTATATCCTAGTTTAAATCGAGTCTTATATATATTATTACCGCCGATTTTACGCGAAGGTTTCGTTTGTTTTCTTCAAGTGTGCAGGTTTAGTTTGTCAAGAAGAAGTTACATAAGATTGGAAGGAGCTTTTCACGCAATAATTCTTCTTGAAAAGAATTTAACCACCACTTTACACCGATCCTACCGAGCTAATCAGGGGAGTATTAGTTTCTTTCGTTTTTAATTACCTTCTTTTATCATAACTTTGATACTTTCGGGGAACATTGGGGACAATGTTCAGTTTAAGTGTAGGGAGGGAAAATAAAACGGGAACTTTGAAACTATGCTTATCCTTGACTATTTGCTTTGTCCAATTGTGATTGTGTAATAAACCATGAGAAAATGTCGGTTAGGGTAATTTTGGCACCAAATTTAAAATTTTTCATGACATATAGGAGTGGGCCATTAGTCTTAACATAAGCGTCTCATGGATAGGAAGTTATATGACTAGCACAAAAACCCTTTACCACCCAAATTCCACCCAAAATGTGAGGATCGCCCTTAGATTAGTAGGAATTAAAGAATTCATCTTTAATGCTTAGAGTGTGAACCGGTAGTATAATAGATTCTAGAACTTGTTTTGTGATGCATCCCGAGATCGCTAGTAAGACTACACTTGTGTAGTTAGGAATAACTAAATGATAAGAGGCATTAGGATAACCCTTATTTGATACCTGTAATATAATTACTTCTTCCACATCGGTTGAGTAATTCCCCACACCCTTTGCGTTGTACTCATCTTTAGTACACGATACCCCTAGTTAACCCCTCAGAGCCTATCCTTTTCGCGGTTCTCGTGATGTTTCGGTTTTTCCAGAATATCAATGAAGAGCATTGTTTACACCCCACCCCCAAATATACACCCAAATCGCCTTAGCCTACCCCTTATGCACTCACTTTTAGTGCAAATGTTTGTTATCACCCTAAACCCTTAGTTCAATTACCTAGTTGCTTGCATAAGTTGCTAAGTCGAGTCATATCCTTTGTATACAGTTTTGGGATGATTGGGATTCATGGGAAAAGTTAAAGTTTATGAAATGACGGGAAGGGAATGTTAAAAATTCAAATTCCCTTTGTTTGCATAATAATGTACCCCAAGTGTTTTGATCTTTTCAAATCGGGTCAAATTAGTGTTAGAGTAATAAAAACTCAAGTGTAGGGATGTGCCTATAAATCCCTAGTATTTTGATGTTATCGTATAGGATGGTAGAGTAAAAGTGTATGAAAAAAAGAAAAAAAAAAAAAAAAGAAAAAAAATCGAAAAAAAAATAGAAAAAAAAAAAAAAAAAAAAACATACGGGCTACCATCCTACATCTATCTTTTAAATTTTTGTTTGTTTATTTCAGTTATCTAGAGTTTAGAGTGTCGAGTCTTGGCTTAACAACGCCATTCTTCATATGCAGTTAACATAAAGATTTTTGACTTACCACCACTAAATAGCCTATCCCACCAAACCCTTATTTCCCTACCGTAAGCCTAACATTACAACCCTTTAAAAGACCTCTTTGATAGTCTTTCCTAGGTGCTTACGCCAAAGCGATGAAGGTTTGATCTATTCTCAAGCCTATGGTAATCTATGTACTAGGACCGGTTAATGAGTGTTTATCTTCCATTTCCTATTTTGTTATATTTCATATATACACCCGAGAGAGATGTGAGTATCCAAACACCCCATGTGAGGTGCTAGTATGTAATTTCCGTGCTTGTTATGACTTTTGCGGGGCTTATATGTGTTGTGGACCGTTTTGAATTAATGCTTCATGACCCCTAACTTATAAATTAATTGGCTAAAAGCACATTTGCTTGAGGACAAGCAAATAACAAGTGTAGGGATATTTGATAAGGTTTTAAAAGGTACCATTTTGAGGGGTCGTTTAAGTCCTTATTTGATCACTTTTGTATCCGTTATTGCTTAATATCGTTCCTTTTCACTTTTTAGGTCTCGTGAAGGCAAAATGCTGGAATGACACTTATTTGGACGAAAAGGCGCGAATATATGAAGAAAATGGCCAAAGTCGGAATCGAGGCACTCACAGTTGCTGAAGTTAGAAGGCGACGGAGTCAGGTGCTATTGGCGACGCCGTCCCAAGATTTCTGTGACGGGCCATAACCCAAAACTTGTATTTTCAAGCGACGACGTCCAGTGGTAAAAGAGTAGGCCGTCGCTACTCAGACGGCCTAGATGCAATCCAGACGACGTCAGAAACTGAAGAGGACGGCGTCACGGACATAAGGTGACGCCGTCGCAAGGTTAACGTGGCTAAGACGAAACCCTAATGGCGGCGACACGACGGCGTCACTAAACATAAGGTGACGCCGTCGCAATTGTAATCTTATATATAGAATCCGAATTTTTCAGTCTTTGTGTGGAGAGTCTTTGGAGTAAAAACCTAAAACCGAACCTAAGGTGTCTTGTACAGTATTTTAGGGTTTTAAACCCTATCTTACATCAAGATAAGTCTTTACTTCATTAATTCAATTATGTCTTTGATTATTTGTGTGTATGCTTGCATGTTCTCCATGTCCGGCTAATTTATTTGTGTGTTTGCTTAGGAAGTATGAAACTTAATTATTGAATATTGATTGGTTGTTTCTTATCTTAGTTGATTAATGATCTAGTAATGCGATAGGTCATTCGTTGTGTACTTAATGCTTGATTCATCTTTGTGAACCTTAGAATATAATTACCTGAGTAGTTGTAGGCTAAACCATCCAAAGAGCGCCTTAGAGTAGGAGTTTATAATCCCTAGTGGGTTTGTAGACAAGACCCTTTGGTAAGTTCAAAGAGTTAGGGAGAAATGCATACCCTACAACTTTAGACTCACAACGCAACTAGGAATAAGATGTGACACTCAACCATCAATAGGAGATAATTAAGGAGTAATACAATCTAAGTAAACACATCTTTAAACTATCATACGAGCACACATTAATTAGACATAGACTCCCACAACCTTAGTTTAGATAATTAGATAATAGTAGAGTAATCGGTAGAAATACCAACCCCCCAAATCCGATACCCGAGATTCGTACCTTTCCATTTTCATAAAACATAAAAAGATAAAAAATAATCTTCCTCAACCTTAACCTTAGCGTAGTAACTCCTTACTAGCATTCCTATTCCCCTAGAGAACGATATCAATACCCGTGGCTTACCCTAATTACTACACTACAACGATTAGGTTCACTGCCTAGGGTGTTATAAAACTTGCTCGAAGAAAAGGAAGTTTCCTTGACCCCGAACGACGCGTGTAGCATTATCAATATGGAGGAAGTAACATTCCTCGGATACACTGTAAACACTAAAGGAAAAAAAGTGTGCCCGGATAAAACGGAAGCCTTTCTAAACCTCCCGTCTCCCAAGTGTCTAAAAGATGTACAAAAACTGAACGGAAAGTTAGCAAGCCTAAACAGGTTCCTTGCCAAATCTGCAGAAAAATCGTTACCCTTCTTCAAGACTCTTAAAACGTGTACGATAAAGAGCGACTTCCGTTTGACTGCGGAAGCGGAGGAGACATTTAAGCAGATGAAGAAGCTAATAGCAGATCTCCTAACATTGACAGCACCAATGGAAAAAGAAGAACTCATTATCTACCTCATGACAACAAAAGAAACAATGAGTGCAGTATTGGGGATGGAAAGGGAAGCTAAGCAGATGCCGATCTATTTCGTAAGTCGCGCCTTGAGAGGTTTGGAGATCAATTATACGCCCATGGAAAAGTTAGTGTTTTCCTTGGTGCATGCTAGCATGCGGCTAAAAAGATACTTCCAAGCGCACACAGTCGTAGTAATCACGGACCAACCAATCAAACAGATATTGTCAAGGCCGGAAGTGGTAGGGAGGCTACAAAAATGGAGCATAGAGTTGGGAGAACTCGATACGCTATAGACCAAGAGTGTCATTTAAGACCAAATTTTAGCAGACTTCATAGTGGAACGTCCAGAAGATGATTCCGCAAATGACCCAATGGAGGTTGAAGAAAAGCTTCCGGAACCATGGACCTTGTTCACGGACGGATCATCTTGCACAGACGGTTCCGAAGCTGGATTAATACTTACGGATCCAGAGGGAACCGAGTTTACTTATGCTCTACGGTTCAGGTTTGACGCAACAAACAATGAGGCCGAATATGAAGCTTTAGTAGCAGGACTTAGAATAGCAGAGCAATGGGCGTCAAAAATCTCCATGCAAATGTGGATTCACGGCTTGTGGCTAATCAAGTTAATGGATCGTACATAGCAAAGGAAGCAGACATGATTCAATACTTGGAAAAAGTAAGAACACTCATGGGCAATTTTAGAATGTTCTCAATCAAACAAGTTCCCAGAATTGAAAAAAAAAGGCTGATGCGCTAAGCAAGATAGCGTCTACCAGCTTTACACACTTAAGCAAACAAGTATTGGTTGAAGAACTCAAGCAAAAGTCAATAGAAGAGATAGCGGTATTGGCAATAGTTGAAGAAGAGGGATACACCTGGATGACCCCAATATATGAGTACCTCACGGAAGAAACACTTCCCGCAGAACCAAAGGAGGCAAGGGCAATTAAGCGCAAGTCGCAGCGGTTTGCTGTCATCAATGGGATCCTTTACAATAAATCTTTTCTAGGACAATGGTTACGATGTGTCGAACCACTTTAAGCGAACTATTTACTAAGAGAAATTCATGAGGGATCATGTGGCATGCATGCGGGCACAAGATCCGTGGTGGCCAGAGCCTTGCGAACTGGATACTACTTGCCCACCATACATAAGGACGCAAGGAAGTTGATAATGGCATGCCAAGACTGTCAAGCCATAAACTAAATCCAATCACCTCCCCATGGTCGTTCTACAAATGGGGCATTGACATAGCTGGACCTTTTCCGGAGGGTCCTGGCAAAATCAAATTCCTAATAGTAGCCATAAACTACTTTACCAAATGGATAGAAGCAAATCCAGTCGCGACCATAGCGGGCAACCAAATCAAAAAATTTGTATGGGAAAATATAGTATGCAGGTTTGGACTCCGAGGAGAAATCTTATCTAATAATGGAAAGCAATTCCAAGACAACCCATTCAAAGACTGGTGCGAAAAGTTATGCATCCAGTAACACTTTGCTTTTGTTAAGCATCCGTAAACCAATGTTTTAGTAGAAAGAGCAACCTGAAGCCTAGGGGAAGGAATTAAAGCTCGACTGAAAGAAAGGAACAAGAATTGGAGGGAAGAATGATCAAGTCCAACAATGGAGACACCCCATTCTCCTTAACATACGGAACGGAGGCCGTTATCCCAGCTGAAATTGGTATGCCCACATGGAGGACAGCGGAAGTAGATACGACACAAAATAATGAAGCTTTGGAGATTAACTTAGACCTCTCGGAAGAAAGAAGAGAACAAGCAGCAATCCGTGAAGCAAAAAAGCAAATCAAAGATGGAAAAGTACTACAATTCTAAAGTCCGTAACATAAGCTTTAAGCCAGGAGACCTCGTATATCGCAACAACGATGCAAGCCATGTGAAAGAAGGAGGAAAGCTAGGACCTAAGTGGGAAGGACCGTATGAGGTCACGGAAGCACTGGCAAAGGCGCGTACAAGCTAAATGACCGTGAAGGAAAACAACTTCCATGAACATGGAATGTTTGTAATCTCAAGAAGTGTTATATCCACAAAATGTAATCAGCTCACCCATGCGGACTCCGCTGTGGGGAACTTCAATTTACTTATCTACTATAATGTCTTTTAAAATTTTAATGAAAAGAGTGAAAACTAGCTACCTTCACCAGTTTTTAAAGATTAATTGTTTTTTACTTGGAAAAATCATTTACATATGAGTAAGACGTACAAACATTAGGGCATGACCCACAAAATGTTATCCCGTATAACGACAGGATGAGTAACCTCACAATTTACTCAAAATACATAAGAGACATTGCAAGCCCGGTATAAGGAGAATAACCCACAAACATTCAACTAAGACTATTATAATAAACGCACTAGTGTGGCATTAAAACAATAGCAAAAGGGACATTATAACAAAGAAGTTCAATATGTTAGGCAATTACAGTCTAAGTATAAAAAGCTGTATCAAGAAGGTCAAAAACGGCCACGACATGTAAATAAAAGATGTTCATACAAAAACTTAATTATTTATCAGTTACAAGTAGCCGCCACAAAAAGACCATACATGGTTGCGGCACAAAAAACTACCGTTACATTCAGCTTTGAGGACTTTGTTCCGGAGTCAATCTCATCCATTTCTTCTCAAAATCAACTGTGAGAAAGGAAGAAGCATCACCTCTGGGGTTACCTTAATCATCCGTATCCGGTATCTCAAAATCATCTATCAAGATAGGCTGTACAAGGGCAGTGGAAGCAAAGGTTGCTGACAAAGCGGTAGTGTTCACGGTAGCGGCTGGCACACTACCCGAGCTACCCGCCATACCTGTTAAGGCTTCGGCGGATAAGGGTTCAACAAATAGAGCCCAAACATCAGCAAGTGCTGACCGTTGCACAGCAATGTTCTCCAAAATCTTTTCAACTCTTTTAAGAGCAACACTCAAGGAAAAAGACAGGGAGGATTCGCCAAGGACCACCTGATCTTTCGGATGGTGAATAAGAATGGTAAGCTGCTCAGGATCAGGCTGCAAGTCAACCATTTCAAGAGCATTGGCAACAGAATCTTCAAGATGGAGCAAACCCATGACATCTTCAATACTCGCATCTTTGTGGGCATTTAGATCGACCAACAAAGGGAATTCTAGACCACGGAGCCTCTGCAACGCAGAAATGTAGTCTGCTTCTGCATCAGGGTTATAGGCAGTGGGAAGTCCATCTTGCATCCCTTTCTCATAGCACGGCTGATGGCCGCTCCCAAGGCTCCCAGATAGTCTCTTGAGTTCAAACACTTGGTAATAACAAGCTGTATACCTTGAGTCAGAAGCCACCTTCGGCCAGATATGACAGTAAGAAGGTGAGGATAAAACTTCTCCTCAAGATGCAAGGCCATCTCTATGAAGTCAGTTTCCAACTGAGCCACTTTGCCTTGAACAATGCTCATCTGAGCATCTTGAAATGCTTCCAGCTGCTCTTTCAAATGATCAAACCCTGAAACTTGGGCGTGAAGGTCAGAGCATTCAACTTCCAATGCATGCACCTACAACAAAAAGGACATAAAACAGGTAAGGTAAAAAGGAAGGAAGACGCGCAGCAATTAAGTTTCAAAATACAAACCAGATTGACAAGGTTGTCTTTTTGGGACTTCACAGAAGTAATAGTAGCGTTCAAATCCGCAAGCTCATGATCATTGTTAGCAGTAGAAGATTGAAGCTCTTTCACCCTTGCATTAAGAGCATCCCGATCCTTCTCAACAGCTTCCAAAGTGGAAACACGGTTACGGAGACGAATTGCCTCCGCAGCCTCAGCTTCCGCTAACAGCAACTTGGACTTCAAATTTGCAATCTTGTTATCTTTGTCTTTCAGCAAATTGGCCTGCTGATCACACTTAGCGAATAGCCTCCTCTTCTCCCTGATATTGTACTCAACACGTATCCTCACCTCGGCACCTAAACACATTAGCCGGGCAGCCCCAACATTAAACTCTGAGAATAGTTGGTCATGCTCCATGCCACGGACTAAAGCAAAAAAACGAGGAGCAAATTCATCAGCACCCGTTGATGATTTATAGCACGTATAATAGGCCTACTGGGCCTAATCCATGCTATACACATATTGGGCCCCGACCCAACAACAAGAATTACAACGAACGCTGGACCAACAGTATGACTAATAATGAAATTGGCTATAGTCCAGACTAAAAGACGCATGCAGGATACTTAGCATACCGAACCTCTGGTCGTGGAAGGTATCCTGTGTCTGCATCCGCGATTACCACGGAACCTTGTCCGACAAGGGTCCGGCTCCGGCAACTAACTATTATATGCAAGTAACCAGGAAACCCTATCGGTAAACCTCGTCTATAAAAGGGGCTCTAATCCCCATCCAAGGTACAACTTTCTCACTCATAATAACACACACATACTCTTATTTCTCTGACAAGAATGTGTACTTACTCTCACGCTGGAGTCTAATCGTGGGGTCCGTCCCCACGGTAAGGCTAACGATTTACTCTTTCTTGTGCAGGGAATTCAATCAAACTACTTGGATTAGTACAAGATCAGCCCACCAACAGCTTGTTAACCCAATCCAACAAGCAATACTAACACCCATTACAACCCGTCACACTTTTTGTACTAACAAGTTGGCGCCATCCGTGGGACCCAGTACACAATTGCGTTCTAAAAAATACTCACCATGGGCACTCGGTCCGAACCAACTCCCGCTCTTGTATCCACGTTACGGAATACAGCGGAAAGAGAAAATCATACAACTTCGACGGATCTTGAAGCGCCTGCATCCGACACAGCCCTCCGGAAGTACTGTGACAAGTATTTCGACCAGATCTTACCTATTGTAATAGAGAAAGTTTGGAAACAAGAAGAAAGAGCCAAAGCGGTGAAAGCACTGAAAACGCTAGTGGATCTTCATAAAGCCTCGCATCATCACGAGTCAGAAATGCCAACGGGAAGAAGAGATTTAAGGAAACAACTCGAGTCCACGAAGCATCGGAACACACCCGGCAGCAACGGCCGAGGGTGTACTCGGTCTAGGTCACCAAAAAGAAAACAAGCTGAACAAGAGACGGTGTTCAAAAGGCCACGCAAAAGTGTGTTCCACAGGCTAGGAGACAAGGAAGAAAGTGTCTCCGTGTATTCCAAAGACCTTAGAAGACCAGTTCACCACATCGCTAAGAGAAAAGATGAGAGTAGCTACCGAGACTCTTACTCACAACTAGTAAGGCCAAACTTCAGGGGGCATGGAACCGAAAGGATGCGGTCGCGGAAGGCAGGCGAATGCTCAGGAGATGGGTCAAACAGAAGTAGATATCGGAGGTCCAAAGTCAAGAAGCGGAAGCCAAGTAATAGCAACGATGATGACCTGGCTAGACCTTGGGTCTATAAGGAGACTGATCCATTCACTCCACGCATCTGCTGCTTCGGGATGCCAACAAAAACACGTATGCCAACTAACGTAAAAACGTATGACGGGAGTGGAGACCCATAAGATCATCTCAAAATCTTCCAAGCAGCCGCAAAGGTAGAACGATGGGCCATTCCAACCTGGTGCCACATTTTTAACTCCACATTAACCCGATCTACTAGGGTCTGGTTTGACGACCTCCCGCCAGAATCAATAGACGGTTATGATAAACTAAAAGAGGCTTTCCTGGCCAATTTCCTCCAACAAAAGAAGTGCATTAAGGATCCCGTGGAACTCCACCACATCAAGCAAAGGGAAGGAGAACTAACGGAAGACTTTGTAAGAAGATTTAAAAAAGAAACCAGGGATATAAAGGGAGCTCCGGAAATTATGAGAATCTCAGGATTCATGCACGCAATCACTGATCCGGAACTGATTAAACGGCTACATGACAGAATCCCAATGTCAATGAATGAAGTAATGAATAACTACATCCTTCCTACGGGGGGAAACAGCCGCTGGGAGTCGAGAAAGAAGAAAGCCATGAATACAAATGCCGAGGAAGCAAGCTGCAGTCAAGTATCGGCAAAGTTTCAAAAGAGAAATTAAAAACAAACCAAGAATTAGAGAAAAGCAACATGGCCTCTACATTCCTCCAAATCCTTTCAGAGAAACGTCGATACAAAGGAAAGTAAGATCTTCAAATTCATCCCCAGTTACCGCAACTGAAGAAAAGAACGACAGTAAATTCTGTGAATTTCATAGAAAAGCAAGGGATACTACGAAAAAATGTCTCCATTTAAGAAAGCAAAGAGAAGAAAGGAAGAAATGAGCAATGGTAGAAGAAGAAGAACAGCGGAAAATGACAACGTCAGCAAAAGCACATCCAGCTAGGACAATCCTTCAAGAAAGAAAATTACAACTATTATAAACAAGACAACCCATCACGGGTGATTATTGATGACGTACCCTTCGACCAGGTCGAAGGACCCCCCTTCGGCCTCAGTCAAAATTGCATTACGAAGACCCAAGTCTTTCTTTATAAGTCATTGTTGGGAATTCTGTGAAGTAGGAATTCTCCTGACATTACTGCTGATGGATTCTGCTGAAGTGCAACGAATCTACTGAAGAAGAGTTTCTGCTGAAGTTATATTAGCGCATAGTTTGTTTCTGCAGACTTAGTTATTCCGAATATTCTATAGTTTGTTAGGATTTGCATGAGCTATTTTAGGTAGTGATATGCATTTATTTTATATTATTTTTTTATTTAGGGTTCCTTGTGTATAAAAGGAACGGATGTCTTTTGTATTAGATAGACTTGAACATTAGAAACCTCTGGAGAAAAACATTCCAGAAAAACATCATAAGAGAGAGTGAAAAAGATCCATAGAGGATCATTGTTTTATTAGAAAAACCTTGTTGGTAACTTTGATTGTGTTAATTATTATCCGTTGTGCATCTATTCAATCATTGTTATTATAACCTAGTTGAGTCCGGATCTTGGTTTCAACAAGTGGTATCAGAGCGGGTGGCTCTTGATCTAGGGTTTGTTCAAGGTTTTTATTGTGAAGAAGAAAGCAGATCTACTGGGTTATTGTTGTCGACAGAAGCAGTTTCATTATGAGGTAATTATTTTTTTGGCAAGAAGCTGTTTTGAAGAACATCTGATTCGTTTTAAGGTATCGACTTTTAGCAGTTAATAAAGTTGTAGAATTGTTCATTGAATTTACCTCGTACAAATAATTAAAATCGAGGGTCCCTAATGTTCAAGTCTATCTAATACAAAAGACATCCGTTCCTTTTATACACAAGGAACCCTAAATAAAACAATAATATAAAATAAATGCATATCACTACCTAAAGTAGCTCATGCAAATCCTAACAAACTATAGAATATTCAGAATAACTAAGTCCGCAGAAACAAACTATGCGCTAATATAACTTCAGCAGAAACTCTTCTTTAGTAGATTCGTTGCACTTCAGCAGAATCCATCAGCAGTAATGACAGCAGAATTCCTACTTCACAGAATTCCCAACAGTCATTGGTGGCGTAAAACCATTCATCATTGACATGGTTACCAGTTGGGAATCCGCCAGCCGAAGGCCTATGCCCTTCGGTGTCTTCTCTTGAAGATGCCAAGATAAACAAGAACCTTGACTTGGTCTTCCCCCACGTTCCCACTATGTCCTTAGCTTCCCCGCCAAGTCCGAGATAGTGGGGATGTGATAAGGTTTTAAAAGGTACCATTTTGAGGGGTCGTTTAAGTCCTTATTTGATCACTTTTGTATCCGTTGTTGCTTAATATCGTTCCTTTTCACTTTTTAGGTCTCTTGAAGGCAAAATGCTGGAATGGCACTTATTTGGACGAAAAGGCACGAATATATGAAGAAAATGGCCAAAGTCAAAATCGAGACACTCACAGCTGCTGAAATTAGAAGGCGATGGCGTCAGGTGCTAATTGCGATGCCGTCCGAGGATTTTTGTGACGGTTCAGAACCCAAAACTCGTATTTTCAAGTGACGACGTCCAGTTGTAAAAGAGTAGGCCGTCGCTACTCAGACGGCCTAGATGCAATCCAGACGACGTCAGAAGCTGAAGAGGACGGCGTCACAGACATAAGGTGACGCCGTCGCAAGGTTAACGTGGCCAAGATGAAACCCTAATGACGGCGACACGACGGCGTCACGAAACATAAGGTGACACCGTCGCATATGTAATCTTATATATAGAATCCGAATTTTTCAGTTTTTAGGAGAGTCTTTTGGAGTGAAAACCTAAAACCGAACCTAAGGTGTCTTGTATAGTATTTTAGGGTTTTAAACCCTATCTTACATCAAGATAAGTATTTACTTCATTAATTCAATTATGTCTTTGATTATTTGTGTGTATGCTTGCATGTTCTCCATGTCCGGCTAATTTATTTGTGTGTTTGTTTAGGAAGTATGAAACTTAATTATTGAATATTGATTGGTTGTTTCTTATCTTAGTTGATTAATGATCTAGTAATGCGATAGGTCATTCGTTGTGTACTTAATGCTTGATTCATCTTTGTGAACCTTAGAATATAATTACCTGAGTAGTTGTAAGCTAAACCATCCAAAGAGTGCCTTAGAGTAAGAGTTTATTATCCCTAGTGGGTTTTGTAGACGAGACCCTTTAGTAAGTTCAAAGAGTTAGGGAGAAACGCATACCCTACAACTTTAGACACACAACGCAACTAAGAATAAGGACGTGACAACTCAACCATCAATAGGAGATAATTAAGGAGTAATACAACCTAAGTAAACACATCTTTAAACTATCATACGAGCACACATTAATTAGACATAGACTCCCACAACCTTAGTTTAGATAATTAGATAATAGTAGAGTAATCGGTAGAAATACCAACCCCCCAAATCCAATACCCGAGATTCGTATCTTTCCATTTCATAAAATATAAAAAATACAAAAATAATCTTCCTCAACCTTAACCTTAGCGTAGTAACTCCTTACTAGCATTCCTATTCCCCTAGAGAACGATATCAATACCCGTGGCTTACCCTAATTACTACACTACAACGATTAGGTTCACTGCCTAGGGTGTCATAAAACTTGCTCGAAGAAAAGGAAGTTTCCTTGACCCCGAACGACGCGTGTAGCGTTATCAAGTTTTTGGCGCCGCTGCCGGGGAATAGAATAGCTAGTTAGTAGTCCACCTCGTTTAGGTTCTTTGCTTGATTCCTATCAAGTAAATTTTTTATCATTTTTAGCTTTCTCTTAGTCTATCCCCCTTCTTCGTGACCTTTGTTTGTAATCCCATCACTTTTCATCATGGAAGGTGATAACCCACTACCATTCATCAACCCACCACCAAATGACCCGCCAAGAGCCCGTACTCTTGGTGAATACTCAAGACCAAGCCACCTAGGCTATAGGAACACCATTGAGCTTCCCGACCAAGCCCAAACTACGGCCCTGCGATCCAACACCATCCGGTTGGTGCAAAACGGATGTGCATTCCATGGACTTCGTTCCGAAGATCCAAATCAGCATCTGAGGGATTTCCTCAAAATCCTCGATTCCATCGACCTTGATGCTACTACTCGGGAGACCAAGCGCCTGCGTCTCTTCCAATTCTCTCTACGGGACCAAGCTAGTAATTGGCTTGAGCGACTTCCCGCCGGCTCCATCTCAAGTTGGGATGATCTTACCTCTCGCTTCCTTGCTCAATTTTTCCCACCGGGGAGAACCACTAAGCTTAGGAATGACATCTTGATGTTCCAACAACGTCAAGGTGAATCTCTCTACGAAGCATGGACCCGATTCAAGGACTTACTTCATAAAGTCCCTCATCACGGCATTGATCTTTGGCTCCAAGTCCAAATCTTTTATGATCATGTCAACTTCCCCACTAAGCGATCCATTGACCAAGCAGCCGGTGGAAAACTTAGTGATCTCACCGCAGAAGAATCATGGGGTATAATAGAGGACCTCGCCCTCTATGACAACGAAAGTTGGGATGACCCCCGTGAGCTGCCCAAAACCGTTAAGGCAATCTCCTTGCCCCTTTCCGACCGTAGGATGATCGAACTTGAAGATCAAGTTAGATTCCTCATGAGCTCCTACGAAAATCATAAATCTTCACACCATGTGAACAAAGTTTCTTCCTCGTGTGAGCCGTTTTGTGATCCTCATAACACGCGCACTAGCACTCGACCCCCTGAACATGCTTCCGTTGACTACGCATCCTCACGTATTAATGGAACGGGAGGAAGATTCCCTACAATACCTGGACCTAGGAATTTCAATGAAACCCAAGAGGCATGGAAAGGCAAGCCCGACTTCTACTGGGGACAAACCAAAGAATTCACCTCCAATGATTTCTCATGGCCCCCACCTACCGGTCATAACCAACAAAACGTCGAAGGGATGTTGCAAAACCTAGTTGCATCCCAAGAAACCTGTTAGGAATTAGAAAATTCCAGTGCTGAAAGAGTCGGTCACCCCAACTATTATCTAGCATAAGTTAGCTCGTAGATTGGTCATTAGTTACGGTTTATGTAGTTAGTTAATAGTGTAAAATAGTTTAGTGCAACACCGTGGAAGAAGGTCGGGTCTTTACCCACTGTATCCCTGATCCACAGGCCGTCAGGAGGTCGTTTAGTTTTGATTTGCTGGAGGACTGCCGGACACCTAGTCCCTATGTCACCCATTTCTGGGCTGGAAGAAGGTGCCACAACGTGATTTGATAAAATGTGATAATTGATTGATGTATTTGGCATTGATTACTGGTTAGATGCTCGATTGAATACGATCTATTATCAACCCCACTGGCTGAGAAAGTCGTGACCTTAAAAGATTAAGGATTGTCCAAAGAACCCTACGTTGATCCAAAACGTTGTAGGGAAGCTGCAAAACAACCAATACTGGCCATCCACCCCCGGTACTCTTTAGTAACCTCCACTTAAGAAACCAAACAGGGGTCATCTTCAGCCCGAACGGAAAGGTACGGAGAACCCAAAGTAACTTTAAGGATCCAGGTCCATAACATCCCTTAGAAGGAGGGCAAGGTAATTATGCACTCCTACGCATCAGTTGCCTTCGTA
>BPTQ01000004.1:282284469-282317150 GCA_019973895.1 Chrysanthemum seticuspe | reverse complement strand
GACTTGGAAAGGAAAATGGTGTCAACATTCTCAAATCCATTGATGAAGGACCATATCGAGTTGAGACGACTAGAGACATACTTGATACTAATGAAGATGGAACTCCCATTTACGGAATGGACAGACCTAAAATGTATGATGAGCTTGATGATAAGGAGAAAAAGAGATTCGATGCAGATATCAGGGCTTCTAACATTGTTCTTCAAGGTCTTCCTAAAGACATCTACAAGCTGATCAATCACAACACAGATGCAAAGGCAGTTTGGGATAATGTCAAGATGCTTCTCTCAGGTTCAGAATTAACTATGGAAGACAGAGAATCACAACTCTATGACGAATTTGAACACTTCAAGATGAAGCCAGATGAGAGTGTCTATGAGTACTATGTGAGATTTCATAAGTTGGTGAATGACGTGAGGAACATCAGAATGACTATGCCTAACATTCAGCTGAACTCAAAATTTGTGAACAACATGAATCCCGAATGGCACAAGTTTGTTACCGCTGTGAAGCTCACTAAAGGATTGAAGAATACAAACTATGAGCAACTCTATGCTTTCCTCCTTCAGAATGAGAGACATGCTATGTTTGAAAAACTGATTCTCAATCAGTTCAAAACCAACCAGGGAGAGACAAGCTCGTCTAATGACTCAACTGCCTTCTACTCAAACATCGGAATCACAACCAAAGCTTCACGAGTCATACCCTTAGGTAATGGTAATCACAAACTCATTCCTGATCCTATGTTCAAACAAGCTGATGCTGATGCACTTGTGGTTAACTTCATTAATCAACTAGCTCTTCTGATTAGTCAAAACATGAATTCTCTCCCACAAACCAACAACAACCTCAGAACAGCATCTAACCCACACAATCAAGCTACTCTTAAAGATGGAAGGATCGTGGTGCAACCAGTTCAGGAAAGACAATATGATCAGGGAAGAGGTGTAGCTGGTAGGGGTTATGTTGGCAACCAGAATCGAGGAAGGAATGGTAACCAAGGTCAAGCTAAGCCGATCAAATGTTATAACTGTGGTGGTGAGGGACACATTGCAAGAAACTGCACATCTCCAAAGCGTCCACAGAATGCTGATTACTTCAGAGATAAGATGTTGCTTGTACAAGCTCAGGACAATGGTGCTGCTTTGGATGAAGAGGAATTGCTGTTTCTAGCTGAGGGCAATGCCAAGACCTATGATGCAGATGTGAATGAGCAGCCTATTCAGGAGATAGGTCACAATCATCAGAATGCCTTTCAAGTCGCTGATTGTGATGCATACGACTCAGATGTGGATGATGGAACTACGGCACACACCATTTTTATGGCTAGCATTTCTCCAATGGTTTCTCCCAAGGTCTCTTCTTCACCACAAGCTGGCCCATCCAAAGACAAACTCATCTCAGAGGTATTAAAACTATACGATGATGCTGATGTGCAACAGATGCATGACAAAGTACAATCAACTGAAACTATTGAATCAAATGTTGAAAATATGGGGAATATCGATATTGTCCCATATGAACAATACATGAAACAAAGTGAAAGTGAAGGTGTACCAAGTGATGCATCTTCTGCAGTCAACAATGACTATGTTTTTGATGAATACACTGCCTGTGCCTCTGATGATTCTGTAATTTCTGAACTAAATGCCTATAAAGAACGTGTTGCTATTTATGAACAACGTGCAAAATTTGAGTTGACCACTCGTGAGCAGGAAATGGATGACCAAGTGCGTACAGTCATTAGAAAAAGTAATTTTAGAGAAGAAGTATTGAAACAAGAATTAAATTCCTTGCAAGAAAAACTTTCTAAAACAGCTAAGCAAAAACAAGAACTTCAAGAAAATGTGAAAATGCTTAAGCAAGAATTTAATGAAAAGGAAACAAAACTCTTGAGAGACTTTTCTAATCTGAAAACTTTGAAAAACAAACTTGAAAACAAGTTGTACATACAAGGAAACACCATTCAGACTGCTCACATGGTCACTAAACATAGAGTTCTAAGCGATAAGCATAGTGTTCCCATTATAGATAAACCCAACCCTGAGTACGGAAAGATAGCAAAAGCAGCTCAAAGTGTGATCTATGATGGCAATGAGATTCTTAAACCTAGACAAAAACCTAGTTGCGTTGAGTGCACAGAGGATGATAAGAAACTAGATGAAATCACTAGGGAAAAGATGAATAAGAAACTAAATGATCCTAAATGCAAAGAGAAAAAAGTAATTATCACTCCTCATGACTACAAGAAGGAAAACTGGATTTCCTTGAACAAGTTTAAGCCTCAGACATTGTTGACTCCCGAACAAGTCTTCTGGAAAATGGATTTAGATAAGCAGAAAGTTGTAAATATTGTTGAAACAAACCCTCCCCTTTGGAAAATGCCTAGAGCGACTGTGTATCCTCCTAATATACCAATGCATCTTGTTCCTAGAACAATTGCCACTAAAAGCAAGACCTTAATTAGCCAATATGTTATATTTCAACTATTTGTTGATTTTGAGAAAACTTGCAAGAAAAGGATCACACCCACTGGTATAACTGAAGGAGAAAGGGGTTTTGAGCAAATGAAAGAATGTTATTTAACTGAGGTCATGCCTTTCTTTGAACTTCTAAAAGATCACTTTGAGAGTCTTAAAAAGGGGATAGAAACTAATATCAAGGGAATGGAAAAGGAATTTGATGCAATGATAGTTGAAGTTAGTGAATATGAGCGTGCACTAAAATATAATGAGATTGAGAGGAAGAACTTGCATACATTGAATGAGACTCTTATTACTGAATGTGTTGCTCAAGATATGTTTTTTTTACTGCTTCAAATTGCTCTATTAATGCTTCCAAATTTCATGAACTATCTGTTGCCCTGAAAGTCTCCCATGATCGTGTCATTGAGCTTGAAAAAACTAATTCTAAACTAAACGAGAAAATTGAACTGGATGATCACGACAATTTGGTTAAACATTTTTCTAAACTAGAAGTTGAGCATTTTAATTTACAACTAAAATATCAACATCTTAAAGAAAATGTCAAAACTTCAAATATCAAGACATCATCAGATGCTCTAGAGTTTGATGCAGTTTTTCAAATTAATAAACGTGATGAACAGATTCAAGCTCAGTGCAACACGATCAGAAAGTTGAAAGCCCAAATCTCTCAATTAAAGGGTCAAACGAACAATATGACAGGCTCCCAAATGCCTCCTCCTTTAGATTCTCAGAATTCTCAAACGTTTCATCTTCAAAACCTAGTAAATGCTTTACAAAAGGAAAACGAAAGTTTTCTAGAAGAAAATGAAAAGGTTAAACGTCATTTCAATGAGTTATTTGAATCAATTAAGGTCACTCGTAACAAAAATAACGAACAAATAGCTTCATTGCAAAAGGAAATTGAGAATCTGAAGAGTCAGGTAAAAGGGAAAATGCCAATGACCAATGGGGAGAATGGTGTATCAAAGGTTCACTCTTGTAAAAAATATGCTTTGTCTGTGACATATGTCCCTCCTCATCTAAGGAACAACAAACTTGCTATTCAAACATACTTCTCATCTCTTAAGGATTGCTTAGAATGTCTGCGTGAGATTGTTGAAGAGGATAAGCTAGAGAAACCTCATGATAATGCAATTGGACATGCATGCTTATATGCCAAACGATCTCAAGAAATCTTAGAATGCTTGATCACAATATGCCCAAAGTCATTAGGTGAGAGAGTTAATCCTTTGATTCCATGCTCGATGCCTAATGCCAAGTATGATATGCATTCGATTCCCAATGTTTTGAATGTGAACTGTAGTCTGCCTTTAAGTAGTTCAGATTCCAGATCTGTCCATGCTAAGAAAGAGAACTCAAGTGTGCCTTCTAGGAGTACAAATCTCAGTACCTCTAGTTTTAAGAAAGTGAACCTTAGTGCACCTGCATGTAGTTCAGATCCGAGCACATCTAAACAGGTGATGCAAAGAGTAGTTAAACCAACTAATGTTCCCATTCCCTCTACAGGAGTAATCAGTGACATTAAACGGAGCAGGTCAAAGTCTCAAGACAATACAAGGAATGATAGGACCTCTCAAGCTAAGAATGTGCACTGGAAGAGAGTAGAAGAACAATCTAGGAACTTTAAGCTTGAATTGAATAAAACGAATCGTGTTGATTCTAGTATTAGCCATAGGCGTACTGTAATTAATTCGTACTCCGATACTATTTGCAAACCTTGTACTGATGTCTGCTTGAATTCTGTTTCTAATCATGAATGTGGTGTTAATGTTCTGCCTAATGATGTTAATTGTCCAGTTAATATTGTTAATGCTAAAATTCATGCTAAGAAGGCTAAAAGGCAAAAACGAAAGAAAGTTAGAAAACAGTGGAAACCCACAGGAAGAAAATTCAGTAAAATAGGCTTTTATTGGATACCTGTTGGTCATAAGACTAATCAGATAATGCCCACTAGAAAATGGATGCCTACTGGTAGAACTATTCCCTTAAGAAGTGATCACACTGTGAACAGGGCTAATACAGACACTAGTACCGCATCTATTCACAATGATTCCATTGCCTCACTTTCTGATATGAATGCTTCTATTTCTGATGTGGGTGTTCCAACCATTGTAACTAACCAAATGGAACCCATTCTTGCATGGGGATCCCAATTATCCAGTTATCCATTCTTGTCTGTGTTCAACTGCAGATCGTTCAAATCGTTCTGTGGTACCTGGACTCAGGTTGTTCCAAGCATATGACTGGAGACCGGTCGCGGCTCATGAACTTCGTGAGCAAATTCATCGGGACTGTTAGATTCGGTAATGATCATTTCGGTGCTATTATGGGTTATGGAGATTACGTTGTTGGTGATAGTGTCATCTCTAGAGTTTACTATGTGGAAGGTTTGGGTCATAATCTATTCTCTGTTGGTCAATTCTGTGATTTAGATCTAGAAGTAGCCTTCCGAAAACATACCTGCTTTGTTAGAGATCTTAATGGTAAGGAACTGTTAAAAGGAACTCGTGGCTCAAATCTTTACACCATCTCTATCGATGACATGATGAGGGCTTCTCCAATCTGCTTGTTATCAAAGGCTTCAAAAACAAAGTCATGGTTATGGCATCGTCGTCTCAATCACTTGAACTTTGGCACCATCAACGATCTTTCCAGAAAGGACTTAGTTGTAGGTTTACCTAGACTAAAGTATGAAAAGGATCATCTTTGTTCAGCATGCCAATTGGGTAAAAGTAAAAAGTTTGCCCACAAACACAAACCTACAATCTCAATTACAGAAGTTCTTCATACCCTTCATATGGATTTGTGTGGACCAATGAGAGTGCAGAACATCTTTGGTAAGAAATATGTGTTGGTTGTGGTTGATGATTACTCTAGATTCACCTGGGTCAAGTTCTTAAGGACAAAGGATGAAACTCCTGATATCATCATCAAGCTCATCAAACAGCTGCAGGTTCGACTCAACAAAACAGTCAGAATTATCCGAACAGATAATGGAACTGAGTTTGTTAACAAACAACTTAGTGACTTCTATGAAAGCATTGGAATCAGCCATCAAAGAAGTGTTCCTCGAACTCCTCAACAGAACGGTGTAGTTGAAAGACGAAATCGAACTCTTGTAGAAGCCGCTAGAACAATGCTGATTTACTCAAAGGTTCCAATGTTTCTCTGGGCTGAAGCTATCGCCACTGCATGCTACACACAAAATCGTTCTCTGATTCACACTGTTCATGGAAAAACTCCATATGAACTTGTCCACAATAGAAAACCTAATCTCTCTTTCCTTCGTATGTTTGGTGCATTGTGTTATCCAACTAATGAGGGACAAGACTTAGGCAAACTTAGAGCTAAAGCAGACATTGGAGTATTTGTAGGGTATGCTTCAAACAAAAAGGGATACCGAATCTACAACAAAAGAACCCGAAATATCATGGAAACAATTCACGTTACGTTTGATGAGCTGACCGGTCAAATGGCTCCTGGACACTCCAGCTCAGGACCCGCACTTCAAAACAGTCCCATTGGTTCATCCCTTGTTCCAAACTCTTCTCAAGAAACTCCATATGTACCTCCATCTGAAGATGATTTAAAGAAATTGTTTGATCCTATGTTTGATGAACTGTATGATTCAATTACTAATGAGGTGTTGATCCCTACAACAGAGGATGCTCATATTCCTGTGAATGAAGTCAATCCCTCAGTCTCAATATCTTTAAGTCAAGAAGCACCTGCTGCTGATCCTTCAGTCTCATCAACAAATCATCATTCTTCAAATGTACATCATGGAAATGTTTCTGGCATCAATGATGAAGTTAATCCATTTGCTACTCCTGAAGATGCTCTATTTGAAAACATATTTGCTCCTGAATCATCATCAGAACCATCTTCTTCAGGAGACATCGACTCAGCTACCTCAGTCCCTCAACAACTGCCACATGAACACCTCCGAAAATGGACTCACGATCATCCATTAGACAACATCATTGGAAATCCCTCTCGTCCTGTATCAACCCGGAAACAACTTGCAACCGATGCCTTATGGTGCTTCTTCAACTCCGTACTATCTAAGATCGAACCAAAAGATGTTAAAACCGCCATGAATGAAGATAGCTGGTTCAATGCCATGCAAGATGAAATTCATGAGTTTGATCGACTTGATGTATGGGAGTTAGTACTTGCTCCAGACTGTGCTATGATTATTGCTCTTAAATGGATCTTCAAAGTGAAACTTGATGAGCATGGTGATGTTTTGAAGAACAAGGCTCGATTAGTTGCTAAAGGATACCGTCAAGAGGAGGGTATTGACTTTGAAGAATCTTTTGCTCCAGTTGCTCGAATCGAGGCAATCAGAATCTTTCTGGCTAATGCTGCTAGTAAGAACATGGTAGTCTATCAGATGGATGTGAAGACGGCATTTCTGAACGGAGATCTTAAAGAAGTCGTCTACGTCAGCCAACCTGAAGGATTTGTGAATCAAGAGCATCCTACTCACGTTTATCGTTTGAAGAAGGCTCTTTACGGTTTAAAGCAAGCTCCAAGGGCATGGTATGATACACTGTCAAAGTTTCTTCTTTCAACCGGATTCAGCAAAGGAGCAGTTGATCCTGCATTGTTCACCAGGAAGTCAGGCAAACATTTAATTCATGTTCAAATTTATGTTGATGATATTATTTTTGCCTCGACAGACCCAATGGAATGTGATCGTTTTTCGAATGAAATGAGTTCAAAATTTCAAATGTCAATGATGGGACAAATGTCATTTTTCTTGGGATTACAAATTTCACAAAGTCCCGGAGGCATTTTCATAAATCAATCTAAATATGCAACAGAGATCTTAAAGAAATTTGGATTTGATTCAAGTGACCCTGTTGACACCCCCATGATTGACCGAACCAAACTAGATGAGGACCACTCAGGGATCATGATTGACCAAACGAAATATCGTAGTATTATTGGATCCCTGATGTACCTCACTGCTAGTAGACCAGACATCTTGTTCGCTGTTTGCATGTGTGCTAGATACCAGGCTAAGCCTACTAAAAAGCACCTTGAAGCAGTTAAACGGGTCTTTCGGTATCTCCAAGGAACCATCAATATGGGTCTTTGGTACCCGAAGGACACCGGTATGTCACTAACGGCCTATGCAGATGCTGATCATGCAGGTTGTCAAGATACACATCGAAGTACGTCTGGAGGTGCTCAGTTTTTGGGTGATAAGCTTGTGAGCTGGTCTTCAAAGAAGCAAATGAGTACTTCTATTTCCTCTACAGAGGCTGAATACATAGCCATGTCATCCTGTTGTGCTCAAATCTTATGGATGAGATCTCAATTATCTGACTATGGCTTTGTATTCAACAAAATCCCTCTGTACTGTGATAATAAAAGTGCTATTGCTCTCTCATGCAACAATGTTCAACACTCAAGAGCAAAGCATATCGACATTCGACATCATTTCATCAGGGAACAAGTTGAAAAAGGTGTGGTGGAACTCTATTTTGTGAGGTCTGAATACCAGTTAGCTGACATCTTCACCAAAGCTCTTCCAAGAGAACGTTTTGAGTTTATTCTTCCACGTCTTGGCTTGAAAAGCCTTCAACCAGAAACACTCAAACGTCTTCAGGAGGAAGACGAAGAGTAAAGGTCTATCTTCATCTATCTCTTGTATATATCTATTCAAAAAATCAAAATACAAAATTATAAAACCCTCAAAAAAATCAAATAGAAAAATATAAAACTTTCAAAATCCATAAAAATTTGAAAAATTCGAAAAATCTTCAAAAGTTATTGTCATTTTGTCATGTTTCTCTCGATTCAATAATATCTACGGTCTTGATGTTGTCATTCAAAGAATGACACGGGACTTTAGATGTTGTTCGAATTTTTATACATAAAAAAAAAAAAAAAAAAAAAAAAAAAATTCAAAAAATCAAAAAATATTTTTGGGAGAAAGAGAAACTATGGTTTATTGTCATTTCAGGCAGTAACCCGCTTTTCAAAGAATGAACAGAGCTATGCTTTACCATACTTTCAAATTCCATGCTCTGATTCTATAAACATTTATCTGCTGAAAACTAACTGCTTTGAAAAAATAACTCGGTCTCTATTTTTGATAATCATCAGGACTTATTTGCAAAATCTCTATCTCTCAATCAACAACCTATGTCATTGATTGAGGGGGAGAATGATTTCAATTAAATTAAAAAGTTATTTGGCATTAAATTGTTTTCAAAAGATATACATGCATGTTTTATCAATGGAGTTTAAAGTCTTAAATCCGATCCTTATCAGTTCAAACGCTTTTATAATCAAGTCACAATTCTCCTTAAAAGCTTTCAAAATCAATTTAAATCTATAAGAGATCACAAATCTCAAATGATTTTATAATTATGATCGGGGGAGAATGTGTGATTTAAATTGGATTTAAACTGATAATTCGGTAAATGGTTTTATAAGGATGTACATGCTGTCCTTCCCACATGTGACAAACGATTTCAAATTTTCAATGCACATGTTGAGGGGGAGCATCTATCTTAAACCTATGATTTGAAACGTGATCATTTATCCCAATGTGCAGGTTCCCTCTAGTATGTGCAAAACTCTTTTCTAATCTCGAGGCACATATTGAGGGGGAGCAAATTTATGGAAACCTCATCCTTCCCGGAAATGCTTTATCTTCTTGATTTGATCAGGGAAGTGATGTTGATATCTTTTAGAAAATGTGATGAGTGTCTAAATACTCATCATTTTTGTATAATCATGACTGCAAAATCATCTGAAAACGCTCAGAAACACATCAAAATGATCAAAATATCACAAATCAGTGTTTTATGTGTTTTAAATGCAAAAATATCAAAATCAGATGAAAAACGTATCAAATTTGCAAAATTGGCAGTTTTAGTCCCCCAAGTTTCAAAAGTTGTCAAAAACAGTCCCTGGTATATCAAAATAAAGAAAAATGTCATTTAAGGTCCATGGGATTCAAAAGTTGTCAAAACAAACATTTGAAATGTAAAATTTGCAAAATTACAACTTTGGTCCCTCAACTTTGAAAATTGTCAAAAATGGCCCTTGGAATTTTGAAATTGTCAAGTTTGGTCCTTGTTCTATGGAAGCTTGTCAGTATTGGTCCCTTGAAGTAACTTTGATGAAATGGCAGATTAGGACCTTTGATTTTCAGATTTGGCACTTTTAATCCCTATAATATTAAACCTTTCACCCTTTTTGGACCCTGCCATCCCTTAGTGACCCCTGCCACAAGCTTTTTGAACCCCCCTTGCAATATAATCCAATCCAGTCAACCCTTTGGTCAAATAAAACCCACTTGGCGCCAATTAGTCTCCTTCCTCCCAACCACTGCCTGAAATCACTCAAGCCACCATCCCCCCTCCTCACTCTTTCCACACCTTTGTCTCCTCCACCTCTACACAAAACAAAAACCATTAAATGATCCTAAACCCTTAACACTCAACCCTCATCTGTCAAAACCATGTTTCCCGCCAAAATGCATCTAACGGCTATAATGATTCCAAGTGATCCAATGGTCATAAATCTAAGTGGGAAATAATCAGAGCAAGTGGAAAAGACTTTTGGAGCTATAAAAGAGAAGAAGGAAGCAGTTTCAAGAGAGTAGTTAGTTATTTTTATTTACCTTAATGTCGTTTTTAAATTAAATGTTTTAGTTTTAGTTAAAATGGTGTAATTTCAGTTTCCATGTATCATTTTTAAGTTTACAAACCATTGTAAGTTACTTTTGACTACCAATCTAAATTTTCATATAAATTTCTAAAGTTCATGCTACTGTTACAGTTTTCAGTTTCAAAATCCTAAGTACAAGTGTTAGTAGCTTATTGTTAAGCTCATACAAGCTTACTTCAGCTCATTGAAGCTTTTGTTAAGCTGGGAATTCAATTCTAAGTCATTTTGTTACATGGTCAACAGAAGTCAACTCTGAGCTTCATATGGTTTTGGAAATGGTTACTGGTGATGCAGAGGATGGATATGGGTTTAAATAGAGTAGGATAGAGTGGTTGTGTGTTTGGTTCTGGCCTGCAAACAACTGGGATACTTGTGAGTAGCATTTTCCATTTCAATTTTTACTCAAGTTGCATACTGTGGTTGTATTTGTGTTTTGTATTCATCAACTGTCAAAATATGTTTCATTAGCTATACTTAGGTCTTATTAGCTTATTTTGATCAGTGAAAGTAGTTAGTTAAGTATCCAATTTAGTTTTGAGTTCATTTCAGTTTTAAAAGGAGTGTTTGGTTTAGTAGATTAATCTGTCTTTAAGGTTGGTGCAGTGGTTGGTTCCTGTTTGTTCATGCTTGTGTAGCTCAGTTAAACTCATTTGAGTCATAAAATTGAGTCTGCAACAACCTAAAGTCAATATTTCTTGAATCTGCCCTTAGCAGCTCCACTGTTGGAGTTTTAACAAATCAAATTCCTATTTTGTGTTTAAATGTCTTAGATATAGCTAGCTTTAGTCTTATTTCATCCATTAAGTTCATAATCAATCCATAAAATCAGATCAAAGTTGGAATAAGTCAACCTTCCATGTTCTTATAAAAAGTCAAAAAGTGAAAATCTTGTTTTGAGCCTATCTAAGAGGAATTTTCTAGGACTCATTACTGGGCCAAATTTAGTGAGGATTGTTGTTCTAAATACTTCTCCTGGTCTACTTTCTTTGCACCATTTTTATAAAATTCTGTGATTTTTCTTAAGGCTTCAAATATGCCTGTCAAGTTAGGCCAAACTGCCCTGTACACACTCAGTATTAACTGAGTGTGCACAGGCAGTTTGTGCAGTCCTTTAACAAGCTCAAAACCAGTTGTCTAGGTCTAGTTCTTGGTGTGTTTAATCTCACCCAGGTCTAGTCTAGGTACCAATTTTTAGTTTCCATTTTGAGCTTATTGTTAACATTGTGCTTGTGTCTAAAGTTGATACCCCTTCACTGTTTTTAAGCCAAAATCTCAAAACACCAATCTGTTGTATATAGCTTATCAGTTGTTAGGGCTTGTTGAAACTTGTTCCATTTCTGTTACTTTAGCTTATTAGAGCTTCTCTTTTGGTTTGGTAGCCTTTGGATTCAATTTGCTTATTGAAGTGCTTATTTCAATAATCACTTCCTCATCAGATCCTTATTCCTCCTAACAACCCCCTGTTTTTCCATTTTTCTTATATTCCTTATATTATTTTAGAGTTTTCCTGAAATTTTCAGATTTTTCTAAGTTGTTTTACTATTTTTCTCAATTTAAATTAGTTTTTAATCATTTTTAATTAGCTTTTAATATAAAAAATTAAGAAAAGGTTCAAAAAAATAAGTTTTCATTTTTCTTAAGTTTAGATAAATATTAGAAGCCTAAAAAGTATTTTTCCATATTTTTCTTAGTTAAATTTGTATTTTTAAATAATTTAATTAGTTTTAAATAGTTTTAAATTAATAATAAATACATAAAAAGTCTAAAAAATATATTTTCTGTTTTAAAATTAGTTTTATCATATTTTAGATTTTTCTAAGTCTTAATTTTATTTTTCTAGTCTTATTTCATATTTTCTTTCATTTTAGAGTATTTAATAAATAGTTTAAAATAGTTTTTAATTAATAATAATTACATAAATAGTTTTAAAAATAATTTTATTTTTCTAATAATTTTCTTATATAATTAGGATTGTAAAAATGTATTTTTCATATTTTTAGGATTTGTATTGTATAAGTTTCACTTTTTATTTTGTACGTTTACGTAGTTTTATTTTAAACGTAAGTTTTAAGTTTTAGGTTTTAAACGTTCATCACTTTAAAAATAGTGATAGCGTTTATTTAATAGATTTTATCTTTTTAATTTTCTTAATTTGCATTTAAGTCGCTGTTATTTATTAACTTTTTCAGTAGTGTAATTATCCTATTCAAATCCCTTCTGATCACTATCATTAGTGATCATTCTATCGTCTGATCAAGTGTTTAACACACCATTGAGTCTCCGTGGGACTAAACGACCCGGGAATTCATTGTATTCTCTGATCTTCATTGCATTTGTGCTTAAGCTGTTTTAAGTCTGTTAGACTTGACGGTTTTGCACAGATCAAAATTTTGGCGCCGCTGCCGGGGAGGCTTTAGCGTGTGTTTAGCCATTTTCAGACCCATTCTTGCACATATTCCATCTTTTGTAAAAAGTTTTTTTTTGTAAAGTTTTCAAAAATCCAAAAAGTTCATTAACACTTTTCCTGAAGTGTTATCAACACCAAAAATATTTTCATTCTTTGTTTTTATCGTCATGTTTTTCAAAAATACCAAAAATATTCCTCTTTACCCTCTTACCTTTTTGATTCTTCATTTCTTACCCTCTGTTAACCTTTGATTCTTTCTATGTCTTATCCTCACCCTCTTGGGTGTCAATGGTGTGGTGGTCCTTATAATGGTGGCAATTGCCCCAGTTGTGGCATGGTGGAGTCAGGAAACGGGTCTGTCTATAACCAGGATCCCTATTCCTACCATAACACGACTGATTTATTCCATCAGCTACCACACCGTGAGACTCAGCAGTTTTACTGTTGTGAGTACTGTGGTGGTTCACATTCTAGTTCTGATTGTCAATCAGGAAACACGCTTGTCTATGAGCAGGTTCCTGATACCAATTATGACTACAACACATACCACTCACAGCCACATCAGTTGTACTGTTGTGAGTATTGTGGAGGTCCTCACTCTAGCTCGGATTGTCAAACAAGGAATCCATTTCCTTGTAACAATTACGACTCTTCATATCCAGACCAACCTCCACAATACCAAATGATTCCAGCGACTCCTCATGAAACTACGACAGACCTTCTACTGAAGACTCTGGAGTTATTAAAAGAACTTAAGGAGGAGTCGGCTATGTCCTCCCAAAGTAATCCAAATGAAAAATCCATGGAAGTTCTGTTAGCCGAAGAGCGGGATGCTAAATTAGATTCCCAGATTTCCATTGAAAACACTATTAGGGAATCAATTAGAATACAAAAAGCATTCAAATCTAGCTCTCGATTCTGATTCATTCCTGATGATGATGATGATGATGTTACCCTTGATATTAGTGAATTATGTACAGATTCATCAAGTTCATCAATTGAAATTCCTTCCGTGGAAAATCAGGGAGAAAAGACTATGATGGAATTACTAGCAGAAGAACAAATGTTAAGTATAAAACATATGTATGCTAGTCCTTCTAGACTCCCTCAGTCTGTTGTTATCACACCCAAAGCTCCCACTCACTCTCTGAACATGGGGGATGAGCATCTTGACACTGTTCCTGAAAAGGAATCGGACGAATTGATAAAGTCTAGTGTTGAGGACCTTGTCCCAATCCCGAGAGAGTCACAGGGAATTTCTGATCTTATGTGTGATATCCCTTCCCCTCTTGAGTGTTCAAATGATCAATTTGAGACTTTCTCCGATTTTAGCGATGATTGTAAATCTTATGGAGACATCGAGTATGTTGAGGCAGCACTTCCACAGTCTGATCCTCTTCTTGAGGAGTTCTCCGATGAACTCACTCACATCAATCCACTTTCATCAGAAAGTGACGATGATCTCTTTGATTTCGAAGCCGATCTTGGAGAAACTAGAAGTCTCCTATACAATGATCATTCACTCATTTCTTATCCCATTTCCGACTCTTCCATTCCTTCTCTCACTCCTGATGAGGAAGATGACAAATTTTGGAATGAGGTCGATGATTTTCTTAGTGATGAGTCGATTCCATCAGGAATTGACAATACTTACTTTGATTCGGAGGGAGACATCCTTTTTCTTGAAAATCTGTTGATTGAAGAACCGTCTCCAGCTCTCCCTCCCGGAAATTTTGTTGCCAATCACCATAAAAGCTTAGAGTTTAAGCTTAAAAATGTCAAAAATGGTGATTTGCTTCTTTCTGATGAGGAATGGACATGCATTGTGATGCACATATTTATTCCATTCTCACAAATGGTGTGGTTGCTCTTTCCCTTTTCTCCTTCGGGAATGAGGACACTATTTTTGATCCCGGCATTTTCAATTATCATTTTTGAGCCGGTTCTCTGTATATCTCGTCGGTGTGGAACTTTCACGTGCTTCAAATGTTTGTCCAAACATCTTGAATGAAAGTCCGATGGAGATTGTTTCTTCCACTTTGCTTCCCCATGAACCAATGAATTCGAGGTCGAGTCAAGCTAGCGACTCGGAAATCAAAAACAGTAGCACACACCATATGGGTTTTCACCCATATTTCTGACTTCTTACCCCTTTCTGCCATCTAAGTGTGGGGGTGATGCCCCACATGTTATATAGATATATATATTCCAAAAAAAAAAAAAAAAAAAAAAAAAAAAAAAAAAAAAAAAAAAAAACTTTTAAAATAATGGCCGTAATATTTCCCTTTTACGTTCTTTGTTTCGGCATAATCGCCGGTACTTTGAATATTGAGGGCAGTATTCATTTCTAAGTGTGGGGGGGAATTCTCACGAATTTCATATATTATCTACCCAATTCCCCCGTTTTTGGCCAAATTTTTTTTTGGAGTAAGTGTTTTACACTTACTCATCTTTGTTATCAGTCCGCCTTGTCTGTAAGACAAAAGGATTGGCTAATCCAGGAGCAAACGGCTCTTGGTAAAGATATGTCAAATCCGTTTATATGGCTTGCAATTTGCCCAAAATTGTATGGTTCTCAACTCACCATATCCTAAAAAGTGAAGAGTTGGCTAGCCCGCAAGATTATGGCTTGTGGTAAAGGCAGTGGAAAATCCATAATTGGTATTCAGCTCACCAAAGATAATTCTGATAATTTATCTAAGAGTTGGCTAGTCCAGAAGGGTACGGCTTCTGGTAAAGACTAATCAAATCCGTTTACAGCTTATGATTTGCTCAAAATCATTTGGTTATCAGTGTACCAAGGTTCTTACTTGAACTGAAACATTAGGCTACTCCAGAAGTAATGACTTTTGGTAAAGAGATAAAATCCATCAAGTTTTCTTAAATCATTTCTAGGGACTAGCAATATCTTAGTGTGGGGGATTGATGAGTGTCTAAATACTCATCATTTTTGTATAATCTAGACTGCAAAATCATCTGAAAACGCTCAGAAACACATCAAAATGATCAAAATATCACAAATCAGTGTTTTATGTGTTTTAAATGCAAAAATATCAAAATCAGATGAAAAACGTATCAAATTTGCAAAATTGGCAGTTTTAGTCCCCCAAGTTTCAAAAGTTGTCAAAAACAGTCCCTGGTATATCAAAATAAAGAAAAATGTCATTTAAGGTCCATGGGATTCAAAAGTTGTCAAAACAAACCTTTGAAATGTAAAATTCGCAAAATTACAACTTTGGTCCCTCAACTTTGAAAATTGTCAAAAATGGCCCTTGGAATTTTGAAATTGTCAAGTTTGGTCCTTGTTCTATGGAAGCTTGTCAGTTTTGGTCCCTTGAAGTAACTTTGATGAAATGGCAGATTAGGACCTTTGATTTTCAGATTTGGCACTTTTAATCCCTATAATATTAAACCTTTCACCCTTTTTGGACCCTGCCATCCCTTAGTGACCCCTGCCACAAGCTTTTTGAACCCCCCTTGCAATATAATCCAATCCAGTCAACCCTTTGGTCAAATAAAACCCACTTGGCGCCAATTAGTCTCCTTCCTCCCAACCACTGCCTGAAATCACTCAAGCCACCATCCCCCCTCCTCACTCTTTCCACACCTTTGTCTCCTCCACCTCTACACAAAACAAAAACCATTAAATGATCCTAAACCCTTAACACTCAACCCTCATCTGTCAAAACCATGTTTCCCGCCAAAATGCATCTAACGGCTATAATGATTCCAAGTGATCCAATGGTCATAAATCTAAGTGGGAAATAATCAGAGCAAGTGGAAAAGACTTTTGGAGCTATAAAAGAGAAGAAGGAAGCAGTTTCAAGAGAGTAGTTAGTTATTTTTATTTACCTTAATGTCGTTTTTAAATTAAATGTTTTAGTTTTAGTTAAAATGGTGTAATTTCAGTTTCCATGTATCATTTTTAAGTTTACAAACCATTGTAAGTTACTTTTGACTACCAATCTAAATTTTCATATAAATTTCTAAAGTTCATGCTACTGTTACAGTTTTCAGTTTCAAAATCCTAAGTACAAGTGTTAGTAGCTTATTGTTAAGCTCATACAAGCTTACTTCAGCTCATTGAAGCTTTTGTTAAGCTGGGAATTCAATTCTAAGTCATTTTGTTACATGGTCAACAGAAGTCAACTCTGAGCTTCATATGGTTTTGGAAATGGTTACTGGTGATGCAGAGGATGGATATGGGTTTAAATAGAGTAGGATAGAGTGGTTGTGTGTTTGGTTCTGGCCTGCAAACAACTGGGATACTTGTGAGTAGCATTTTCCATTTCAATTTTTACTCAAGTTGCATACTGTGGTTGTATTTGTGTTTTGTATTCATCAACTGTCAAAATATGTTTCATTAGCTATACTTAGGTCTTATTAGCTTATTTTGATCAGTGAAAGTAGTTAGTTAAGTATCCAATTTAGTTTTGAGTTCATTTCAGTTTTAAAAGGAGTGTTTGGTTTAGTAGATTAATCTGTCTTTAAGGTTGGTGCAGTGGTTGGTTCCTGTTTGTTCATGCTTGTGTAGCTCAGTTAAACTCATTTGAGTCATAAAATTGAGTCTGCAACAACCTAAAGTCAATATTTCTTGAATCTGCCCTTAGCAGCTCCACTGTTGGAGTTTTAACAAATCAAATTCCTATTTTGTGTTTAAATGTCTTAGATATAGCTAGCTTTAGTCTTATTTCATCCATTAAGTTCATAATCAATCCATAAAATCAGATCAAAGTTGGAATAAGTCAACCTTCCATGTTCTTATAAAAAGTCAAAAAGTGAAAATCTTGTTTTGAGCCTATCTAAGAGGAATTTTCTAGGACTCATTACTGGGCCAAATTTAGTGAGGATTGTTGTTCTAAATACTTCTCCTGGTCTACTTTCTTTGCACCATTTTTATAAAATTCTGTGATTTTTCTTAAGGCTTCAAATATGCCTGTCAAGTTAGGCCAAACTGCCCTGTACACACTCAGTATTAACTGAGTGTGCACAGGCAGTTTGTGCAGTCCTTTAACAAGCTCAAAACCAGTTGTCTAGGTCTAGTTCTTGGTGTGTTTAATCTCACCCAGGTCTAGTCTAGGTACCAATTTTTAGTTTCCATTTTGAGCTTATTGTTAACATTGTGCTTGTGTCTAAAGTTGATACCCCTTCACTGTTTTTAAGCCAAAATCTCAAAACACCAATCTGTTGTATATAGCTTATCAGTTGTTAGGGCTTGTTGAAACTTGTTCCATTTCTGTTACTTTAGCTTATTAGAGCTTCTCTTTTGGTTTGGTAGCCTTTGGATTCAATTTGCTTATTGAAGTGCTTATTTCAATAATCACTTCCTCATCAGATCCTTATTCCTCCTAACAACCCCCTGTTTTTCCATTTTTCTTATATTCCTTATATTATTTTAGAGTTTTCCTGAAATTTTCAGATTTTTCTAAGTTGTTTTACTATTTTTCTCAATTTAAATTAGTTTTTAATCATTTTTAATTAGCTTTTAATATAAAAAATTAAGAAAAGGTTCAAAAAAATAAGTTTTCATTTTTCTTAAGTTTAGATAAATATTAGAAGCCTAAAAAGTATTTTTCCATATTTTTCTTAGTTAAATTTGTATTTTTAAATAATTTAATTAGTTTTAAATAGTTTTAAATTAATAATAAATACATAAAAAGTCTAAAAAATATATTTTCTGTTTTAAAATTAGTTTTATCATATTTTAGATTTTTCTAAGTCTTAATTTTATTTTTCTAGTCTTATTTCATATTTTCTTTCATTTTAGAGTATTTAACAAATAGTTTAAAATAGTTTTTAATTAATAATAATTACATAAATAGTTTTAAAAATAATTTTATTTTTCTAATAATTTTCTTATATAATTAGGATTGTAAAAATGTATTTTTCATATTTTTAGGATTTGTATTGTATAAGTTTCACTTTTTATTTTGTACGTTTACGTAGTTTTATTTTAAACGTAAGTTTTAAGTTTTAGGTTTTAAACGTTCATCACTTTAAAAATAGTGATAGCGTTTATTTAATAGATTTTATCTTTTTAATTTTCTTAATTTGCATTTAAGTCGCTGTTATTTATTAACTTTTTCAGTAGTGTAATTATCCTATTCAAATCCCTTCTGATCACTATCATTAGTGATCATTCTATCGTCTGATCAAGTGTTTAACACACCATTGGGTCTCCGTGGGACTAAACGACCCGGGAATTCATTGTATTCTCTGATCTTCATTGCATTTGTGCTTAAGCTGTTTTAAGTCTGTTAGACTTGACGGTTTTGCACAGATCAAAATGGTAATCAAAGAAGTAAATTCTTCCTCTTGCCTCCGTGTGCAAAACGATTTCAAACATTTGATGCACATGTTGAGGGGGAGCACCTGTTCTAAAACTATCAAAAACAATTCAGGCACAAAATGTTTTGATAATATATCACAAGTATCTGGATTGTTTTTCAAATGGTTTTCAATTGGTTCCAATGGCAGATGAACAATACCAAATTGACCGACCAACTTTACTTTATGAACGGTGATATAAGGATGATAAGGTTAGGTATGTGTTCCCATGATCCGCCAGAACCGGAGGGATCTACCCAGGGACAATCCATTAGTTAGTGTAGAAGTCCTTAGGTATGATGATAAAAGGAGAAAAGTGAGATATGGGAAGAGTGCGGACTGAGATAGAGCAAGTACTGGAACAAACCCAACAAAGTTCTTGCTATGAAGTCTCGGTAAGCACTGAAGGGGTTGAAGAATTAAAAAGAATTGAATGAGAAAAGGGTGAAAACAAATAGCCCTCCATTTATTCAACCTTAGGGCAGAAACCGGGTTCACTTCATATGCTACTGACGGTAACATCGGTATTGAAGACAAGACGTCATGGACCCAGTGACGCACTGCACTTCAACTTTCCCAACCACTCAAGTTCCTCTTAAAAGGACTTGTTTCATTCTCACGGGGAACCGACATTATCTATCGACTTTCTCTTAGAGATTGTTGATATTGAAGAAGGAGACCCTCTCCCTAGTCTCCGGCACAGGATCCAAATATGCACAAATTGAGTCTAGAGCCACGAGATCATCAATAAATCTCATTAGGACACTTTCAATGAAGACTCTCTGTTTCACACAATGTGGAAAGAGAGATTATATCTTGAGTCCTACGCATTATCCTTGTGGTATTGCCAGAACATCTTTTGAATCAATCCTGGTTCAGGTTATGGATTGACGGATACCTTTGAAAAACCGGTCATTGTGCTTAAAAACTATTTTCTTTAGCACATCGACCGTGTACGAATATTTCAAATCAAAAGGTGTTTTATGATTGATAATTGATGTTCATTAAAACCTTCGTTGTATTGTAAAAACAATTTCTATTGAGCAATATACGATTGTTTTTCAAATATCTTTTCATCAATCAGTGAATTTCTATTCGCTGGTTCACTCACTCCGTGTTGTCTTCTTTGAGACGTTCCGGTTTGAGAACAGCTAGAGCAGCTGCGAAACCCTGTCAAGGAAATTCTTCGGAATTATACCTGATCACAGGCAGTACTTGTACTGATCAACGGGGAACCGTGGGCCGTGTACCTCAATTCAACGAAAGTGATCAAAGACACCTTCGTGCGATTTATTGCTAACTGTTGTATGCAGGTACGCCCGACGTTTGCAGCTGATCAGAAGGAAGCGGTCAATCCATAGCCGCATGCTCACTTAACACATTCAACTCAAAGAAATCATGATTAGTGCATCAATGACTCTGATATTTTCACTCCATGCTTCTGCTACGCTGCTGCCAATATCATGATTCAACAAATGCTTCCGCTACTCTGATGAGAAGATATCATGATCCAGAATGTGAGCATGTCGGTCCTAAAGTCACAACATCACATAATACCAACACCACAAAGGATGTGTCAGAGATTTTTGATAGCTGATGATCTCAAAAGATGGCTCCAAATTATTATCACGTGGATCAGTAAAAGACCTCCACTTGAAGTAACCAAACATGCAATGTGAAGAATCAATGACTACGAGCTTAGGAACAAAGGACTACATCAAGAATGCAAGAACAATTTTTTTTAATGTAATATCTATTTGTATTCAATGTAATTTTGGTACATGATTGAGGTGACCTCCCTTAGGGGGAGATTGTTAGGAATTAGAAATTCCAGGTATTAAAGAGTCGGTCACCTCAAGTATATGTAATCGTTAGAAAGCTCGTAGTCGTAGTTATTTTAAGTTAAGTAGTATTTAGTTAAGTAACACCGTGGAGGACGGACGGGTCTTTACCCACTGTATGCCTGATCCACAACCCGATGTGTGGCGATTTATGTAAGACTATAAATACTCTCTACCTTCCAAGGTAGAGAGTTGGAGCTCATAATAAGAATTTTCTTTCTCTCACTAAAGTTCCCTAAACCTCTAACTTTCTCTCTCTAGAATTCTACTTATACGCCACCTTGTTGTTATGGTTTGATGTGTATGTGAAAACTAATATCCAACATAGTTATTGCTTAGCTGATTGAGGTAGTTCCCATGGTATATCATACTAAGAAAATACTTTGCAAGTGTATCATTTCTATAATTATTCGATACATATTTCTTAGCAGAACTAAATGACTAAAAATGGGAAACTTTTTATGCAGGGCGGGTTGTTGCTTCACTAAGAGCATGGGGTGTCGTGGGTTGCCCAATTCTCTTCATTTGGGCCTCACGTGTGCCACATCACTTCCACATCACTCCAACACACTCACTTAAAAATACCCCCCAATCACAACTAACTCACTTCTCTTCATTTGGGCCCCACCCACCCTCATTTTATTTCTTTTCCATATTTTTCAAAAACAATAAAATTCATTTCATTTAAATAAAAATACAAAATACCATAATTATATAATTATCTGTAACGAACCATGAGTATTCGCCTGCATATATTTTGTAATTTAGAGGGACAATGAACAAAGAATCTTTATCACTTTTAGTAGTCAATAAAGAAGGCTCAAGAGCAGGACCAGAAGTAAATACCTTGCCCATTCAAGAATCTCATCATGTTCATCTTTATAACTCCTACTGTTTCCATCTTCATCATGTTCATCTTCATTCACAGCTCTTCACTTCCCAGTCAAACACCATGTGCAATCCAAACTAAAAAACCAAACTCAAAATAATGGGTTCTTCGTTGCGGCATTTCATCAAACAGCTTGCCTGCAATATTATGTGTATATCGTTTAGTTTTGTGTTTCTTCCTTTCTACTAGCCGTTGACCGATCTTCAAAAACATTTTACCAGCCGTTGTTATTTATTAAACGGTAATATGTTTCAAACAATTGCTTTTGTCTTTATTCTCGTCGTTGCAACGACGAAGCCTCAAGTGGCGAGCTCCAATGGTGTGGTGGTGAGGCACGAAGCAAACCGGCGAGGGTGACACGTCGGAAACGGCGAGGAACGAATTATTGACACCCCATGCTCTAAAGCAAGGTGTAATCGAGCCAAGTTAACACACTTGTTAAATAGTAATCTCATATAATAAGAGAAGATAGAAAATAGAAAAAAGATATTTTCTTTTTTGCTTTTTAATACATGAGGGAGGTTTATTTTAAAATCAAATCTTTTGATTAGTGTCAAAGCAATTTTCCGTAACAGCTTCTTTAGCCCTTCGACCTCAGAGATTAATGCTAACTCCATCGTCGTATGAGCTGAAATAAGAAAGAACATTCTTAGCTCGTCTTGGGGTTTTAATCCGAGATCAAGCTTCAGCGTAAGAATATGTATATGCTTGGTATGAAATGTAATGAGATAATATAGGCGGGAGAGGGAGAGAAAAATAGTTTGTATCGGAGTATGAGAGTGCATGTCGTTCAACTGAGTAAATGACTCTATTTATACTACATGGCCTTTGCTACACGACACGGGTATTGTGGAGATGAGATTGTCGTCTAGATGCAGTGAGTAAATCGCTGATGAAGGTCAGGCAGTGCCTTCGGATGTTATTTTGTCACGACGTCGTAGGTGGTCGTTGTGGACCACTCTCTGCTCCATTCGTACGTTATTGTACAACATTTTTCAGCTAGTATGTCTTGAGCTCTGAAGTAGCCTCAGCTCACATGTCATTGCATCCGGACATGAGGTGACTTTCGTCACCCCAACGACTCCGGAGGACCGTTCCAACATGTGCTATTACTTCTTTATGCTTTTCCCTCTAGTGGTTTAGGTGTGATTATCTCCTCCTAATTATCCTGAAGAGACTATGTCTCATCATGGCCCCCTAGTCTAACATTAACATATTGCTCAAGAGTTGGTACTAGACTCCAAGAATTTTGTCTTGTTCCTTTAGCACCTTGCTTGGTGGCCAAAGTTTCCAAGTGTTGATCTAAGAGTTTTATTTTTCTCGTTCGAGCCTCTTGTCCGGAGACTAAATTACATTTCCCAAATGGCGATATCATTCAATTTTTTCCGCCAAAAAGTTAGTGGATGGGAAAATTGTTATTTTCATTTATTTGATGAAGTGGCCCCTTTTAGGCCAAGTATCCCGAATGGCGTGCTTGGACCGGAGCGTACACGTCAAAGGCCTGTCAGGCCCACTTCACCAACCATCATGTCGTTTAAACTTCTTTTAACCCCCTATAAATACTCTCATATTTACTTCATTTGTGTTTTTCACTTCCACCATTGCACGCGTCATTACTCTGTCTACCTTGGAGGTTTTTCCATCCTCCCCACGTCTCCTTCGGTTTTTGTCTAGTATTTTGTTATTGAGGTATTGATATTTCTTTCTTACCCTCTTCTTTTCATAATGGCCAAACTAGACATGGATATGTTTGAATCTTCATTGAAACAAGCCGAATTGAATACCCTTATTACCACGTACCAAATCCCTTTAAATTTTCAAACTAGGTTGCCTGCTCCGAGGGTTAAAATGAGAAACCTTTATGAGGATGCCATAGGGATTTACCACCGTATTTTTTTATTTCTCCGGAGTTAGGATCCCCTTTTCCACTTTCCTTTTAGCAGTCTTGAAGCATTTCAAAGTGCATTTCTCCCAAATGGTCCCTCTAGGTCTGAACAAAATGATTACCTTCGAGGTCATATGCCGAGGTTTAAGGATAAACCATACCGTGAGGGTGTTTCGGAAGTTTCAGACTCTCTTGAAGCAAGGTAATTGGTTTTCATTTGCCAAACGTAGGTTGTCAGAGGATGTTTGTATGGATGTAATACATCTGACATGAAGGATTTGAAAAAGAAGTTCTTTTTTATTGCCCATAGGTCTATTCCTCAATATATTTGCCATGGAGAGATCCAGATTCTTGTATAAAATGAGCACAACTTGTAACAAATTATGTAAAATCGGCTAAAAATAATTAAAACGGCAATCTTATGACAAATCTAAACAAAAGGTATAGAGCCATCCCAGAACTTATGACAAGATATTAGACTATAGAAAACACCGGTCTTATAACAAACCTCGAACAAACAGAAACATGTATCCCCAAATGGGACGTATGAACCAAAAAAATAAGTCGAAATACATACATTTCAGATTGCAACTACATATGCACCAATACCACGCATTTGCTTAGACATAATTTAAAAGCGGACTGTTAGAAAGATTAACGTTGTATAACCATATTCCAAGTGTCTAAATAATGATTCAGATTTTCTTTTCCAGTCGGGTAAGCCTATACCACTACTTGTTGCCTCACCTACTCATCCACAAACAATATCAAACACTTTCAAAACAGAAATAACCAAAGAAACAGTTTTGTAAAGCAACAACCAAGGCACTTAAAACACCAAATATTTAGATTTGAATGTTTATAATTCATTACAAAGACTGTATAGCTTTGTGTTTGCACAAAATAAATTACCTTTCACAACTACCAATGTCTGCCATTAGACCATCGTGAAACAACAACTAAAAACACACACACTCAACACTACAATTTCAAAAAACGGCAAAAAAAAGCACAAACTATACAAATCTAAACATTCCTAGACTAAATATATCTTCCATTTTCGAATAAAGATGAACCACAACCACAAACATGCAATTGAAGCTTTGCGTGTGTAATCTTCCTACACTTTCAATCCCGATTTAGATGATAACATCAATAAATCACCACAAAACACACAATCTCGTACACATAGTCTCACAATCACTTACAATCTCACATTACCGCGTTACACACAAATCCGATTTCGAAAATAATGAAGGCAATAATATCAAGAGACCACCACAAAACACACAATCTCACACACACGGTCTCACAATCACTTGCACTCTCACATCATTGTGTCACACACAACTCGCTTTTGTAGATAATGAGGAGACGCACATGTGTTATGAAGGAGCAAGACACGTGACAATGTTTTTAAGACATGCATCAGGCAAGCCATAAAGGAAATCGAAGTTGTTTTCCTCCATAGTTGAACCGACATATGAAATGGCGTCGTTCCTAAGGCAGGAAAGCTAAAAAAAGTAAAAAATAAAAACAACGTTGTTTTAGAGCCTTATAATTGGCGTCGTTTACCACCGTAAATGTATAATAGAGTATTGACAAAAAATGAAATTTTAATTCTCGATTTTTTTACGCACAAAATTTTCAACTTGTTATATATTGATGCACGATAAATTTTTGATACATTAACTATACTCATTTGGAAAATTTTCACTTACAAGTTTTTTGTCCACTAACGTCTCCTATCTTAAAAAATTTCTTAAAAATTCTTTGAATCAAATCTTTTTACACTTCTCACAAATATGTGTACCCTATAATCATATAACATAACTTTATAAACATAACACGAAGTCCCTTAGAGAAAACATATACTATGTTAACCTTTAAATAACTATTGTTATTTATCATTTCATTAATCTTCAAATGAAGTTTGCATATGCTAGAAAAGGGATGGGGAAATGAATATGTTAGATAGCAAGTCGAAATTAGTACTCTGTCCGTTCTAAATTATAAGTTCATGTTTTTTTTTGTTATCTCAAAATACTTGTTTACTTTTATATTTTAACCAATCATAAAAGATTTTAGTGGATAATAGTGATTTTTGATCGGCGATTAAAGTAGTTATAGTGGGAATTTTTTAATCTTGTGAAAATTAAAAATTAATTTATTATCCGGGACTAATTTGGGACAGAAGGACAAAAACCTTAAAGATTGGTCAAACATATTTGTTCGAGTTGATGAAGTTATGAAATGATATGTGAATTGTGAAGTTATGATAAAGCCTATTAGTGCATTCAAATAATAACTGGACCCTTCCATCAGTAAGGGTGTGTTTGATTGATTAAGATATTTTGCATCTGAATCTAACTATCACATTTTACTAGTAAGAGGTGGCTATAATGTCTGAATCTGAATGAAAAAATGTTGTGTGTTTTTTATAATAGTCTGAATGGTTTTAATTTTCCCTTTTTAAGTATATATTAAACTATTGCAAATACGATTAATAAGTAGATAGTGTAAACTTGAAACAAAACCTTTTTATCATAGATTTAACACAATTATAAATCATTAAATAAATTTTCTTAATACATATCCATAATTTAACATAATAAAAACTATTACATAAATCACCTTAAAATAAAACATAAGCTTAACGCAATGAAACAACAATTAAGTAACTTAACCAATACCAAATAATTTAAAACCTAGTTTTCCATAATTTGAAGATGAATGGAAGGGTTTTGAAGATGAATGAGTTGAAGGGGTGTTAATAAGAGGTAGTAAGATCTTTTCCCCACCTCTTACCAAGTTAGACATATTAGCTCTTACCATGTCTGACTGGTGATGAAAAAAAAAACAAGTAAAACGTCTGACCGCCTCGTACTGGTAAGAGTAAGAGGGTTAGTAAGACTTTTTTAAAAAAAAAATCAAACACACCCTAAGACCGTTCGTGTTTCAAAATTCTTGGGCCAAATGATTGAGTAGCAAAGCCGTCTTCGGGGTTTTATGATCAGATCTTACCAAAGATCGTTTTTGTTTTTATAAGATCAATTGTAAAATTGGATCGAGATCCTAATATCTTACTATAATGTTATTTTTTTAATAGTTTTTGCAATATTATTCAAATTTATAAAATATTATATATCATTAACACAAAATTATATAAATGTATCAAAGAAATGTTATATTAAATTATGAATATGGAATTTTTAAGAAGATTAATATTTTTTCTTTAAATTCTATTAAAAATGATCCACAACTTTTTAGTTAAAGTATGATCGGATCGGATTAGATCTTAGGATCCTATGGTCAATATAGCGATCTTATAAAATCTTAACTGTGCTAAGATCCTACAGAGGATCCGAATCGTTTTTGCTTTATAGTATTGTAAGATTGTAAGATCCTAAAATCAGGATCGGGATCAGGATCTCAAAACTATAGGTCTTCCTATGGTGTTTACATCTTTTATTTTCCTTTTTTCAACTTATTTCAACAATAAAAATAAATTTCATTAATAATAAAAACATTACATAATAATTCAAATAACATTTAAAAATATTACAAATAAAACTCCAAATAAATAAATAATTAACAAAAAAAATACATCTTATCTTCTTTCTCTCTCTTTTTTTTTAAATGTAATTACAAATGGTTTTTTTAATAACATGACATATTGACATAATTTCAAGCCTTTTCCATTTGTATTGCAAAAAGCCGAGCCCAAACTATAAAAGTAAACAAAAAGCCTTAGCCCAATAGAGAACTCATGTCCATCTTCTTATCTTCTCCTTCCTATACCCTGTTGCAAACACCCATTCAAGAACTTTATTTATTTATTTATTATTTTTTTATTTATTAAAAAAAAACTTGAATAAAAAGTAAATAATAAAGAGGAAGATGTCTTTTTTGTGTGAATGAATAACATATTTTGGACGTTTGTGCGTCTCGACAATGGTCGAGTTCTCGACATAAATACCCCGACGACCTAACTCGGCCGACACCCCCACACCAAGCTCGGCCATCGACAACTGACTACGACCCTTACTCAACCGACATGAGTGCGCCCATCCTAATAGCTTCTTCATACTTCATCATATAAACCCAATTCACTACCTTGCATCCATAAACTTATGAAATACCAATTTTGACTTTTGATTCTTGGAGATCAAACACTTTTTAGGACAGGTAAGTTAAGAAAAAAATCTCCAAAATTCGAAAACTTTGAACTACAAAATTTTCTAGTCCTCTCGTTCCTAAGTGAACTCGTGACCTCTTCAAGAATTCCAGCAAACTTTGACGATGGGAATTCGAATCTATTTAAAATGCTTAATGTTTTGATCCATGATCTCTATTGGTTCCTCAATGAAGTTCAATTTCTCGTCAAGTTGAATCTCCTCCAAAGGAATGACGAATGACTCATCTGATAAACACTTCTTCAGGTTGGATACATGAAATGTGTTATGTACTTATGTATGCTGCTAAGCTCGGCAGGGAGCTCGAGTCTGTACGCCACTGGATCAATTCTAGATAGAATCTTGAATAGTCTAATGTACATAGGGTTTAACTTCCATCGTTTCTCAAATCGATCATGCCTTTCCAAAGCGAGACTTTTAGCATGATCATTTGTTACACCCGTATCCCGTCAAGGTATTACTAATTGGAAGTATTAACCTTTTTGTTAGAATGTATGAAAATGATTCTTAAATATTGTAGCTAGTAAGAAAGATTAAGAACTATTGTGGCCAAAATATGGAATCCTAGAATAGAGGGACTAATGTTGTCATTTGGCCTAAGTAGAATAAATATAAAAAGGGAAAAATTAGTCTCATTTGAGACTTATCCAGGTTTGAGGAGGTTACCTCAAGGTGAAGTAAGGGTTTGAGAAGAAAAAGAAGAAGGTATCAAGATTATCCTCAATTGAGTTAATTTAGGGCTATTGTGGTGATTATTAAGGTTAAGAGACCTTCAATTTCATATCCCTAATCAAGTAAGCAATTTCCTTAATCTTTGTAATTAGGGTCTTGAATTTTAGAAGTTTAAAGTAGTTATAGAGGATGCCCAATTCATTGAAATTACTTGTTATAGTCTTTAATTAAGATTAATTGTTGTTTAGGAAGCTTAAGGAAGTGGTGATTCTACTTGGTAGAAGTCCTTGGAATAATTGAAGGTAAGTATAGTGGGTTAATGTTATATCATATTGAAATATGAATAATTGATTATGTTATAGTTGTTGGAGCTTGTTATAGTTTAGCTTGGATCCATAGCTTTGTATGTCAAGTAGTGTAAATACCTATTATAAGGTATGTACTTATGATATAGATGCTCCATGAATTCTTATGTGTTGTTAAAGTTTTAATTGCATTTGACCCATTTACTTACTAAGCATTCGCTTACGTTATATTTGATGATATTTTGTAGGTCCTAGCAAGAAGGATAAAGGTAAGACTCAAGTGTAGAATGGATTTTGCTTGAGATCCTAGTTGAGCTTGTCTTTTGGAACCAAGGTGTTAAAGTTGGAAGCCCCGAAGAGTCAAGTCACGTTTTGGTATATTTTCAAGTGTCTTGGTCTTCCTTCTGTTAGTAGTTGTACTTACGTTTATGTTCTCTAAAACATTTAGTCAATATGTCAAGTTCTTGTTTCTAAGGGTCATGGAGTTAGAAATGATGTTTGGCGTAAAGTCAATTACTTGTTTTTGAAGGTTAAAGTGTTGGGATTATTAGTCATAATTGCTTTTATATAAGTTACAAGTTGTTTACAGGTTTTGTGGTAATGTTTAAAGTGATAGGTAACTTTTGTTGGGTCTAAGTGCAGTAAATCTGCACAAAATGTGCAGGTCTGGGCTCCTGGTGGCGTCGCGTTTAGAACCTGACGCCGTCAGGTTAAAAATCTTCTGAGCCGTCAGGCTTGAGTCTCAGACGGCGTCTCATTTCAAAGAGCGATGGCGTCACGTTTATAACCTGATGCTGTCGGCTTAAAAACCTTCTGAGCCGTCAGGCTTGAGTCTCAGACGGCGTCGCATTTCAAAGAGCGATGGCGTCACGTTTATAACCTGATGCCGTCGGGTTAAAAACCTTCCAAATTTTCCTTCTTTTGTGGTCCATTCTAAGGGATGTTTTGTAAAAACGTAATGTGAGTCGTGTCGTCCATGTCATTAATAAAAGTTTCAAAATTTCCGTTTTTGGGGGCGTAACAACTTGGTATCAGAGCCTTGGTCTAAGAGATTTAGGATCTTTACCTTAGAATTTCCTAGACTTAGGCCGCTTGAATTGTGTTAGTAATAGTTATGCTACGTGTACACTTCCTTGATGATTTTAAGAAGTACATATGTTACATGTTTTTATAACTACGCTTGGCCACCGTGGTTATAAGAAGATGGCATATATGTGTTACCTAAGATCGTTAAGGCTTTGTGAAGGTGGTGGTTAGGGTGAGTTGTGAAAGAGTTATATGATTTTTACAAGTTATAGGTGATTATGCTTAATCGAATGTTTGTTATAGGCTACTACCTCTAAACATGCCGGATCTTTGGCAAGTGACCCAACCAAGAATGATATGACCTCGGAAAATTTTTCTTCTTCTAGTTCGGATGGTCCTACCTTAGAAGGGTTTACTGATGAACAAGTAAAAGGCTTAGACGTGTTAATGAGGAGAAGGATAGGAAAGGCACTAGAAAGATCCATGCCGTATGTTGTTAAAGAGACCACTCTAAATATTCAAGAGGTAATGCAAAGAGAGTTCGCAGAACTTAAAAGAGAAGAAGGTCATGGTAGGGTCACTAGGAATGATAAATCATCTTACCGCGATTTCACGGCATGTGACGTACATAAATTCACGGGGACCCTTGATCCTATAGCTTGTAATAGATGGCTCATCGCCGTTGAAGGTCCCTTTCTCACAAGTGGGTGTGAAGAGGCAAAGAAGGTTATTTACGCCATCAATTTCCTTTGTGATAGTGCTAGGACTTGGTGGGAAGGGAAAGTGTGTGAAAAAGGGGAGGCTTGGTCAGATTTGTGTTCATGGAAGGAATTTAAGGAATTATTTACTTTGGAGTATGCACCGGCGGAGGAGATTGACAAAATTCAGGAAGAATTTCAGACTCTAGTACAAACAAATGAAACGATGAATGAGTTAAGAAAGAAATTTAATTACATGGTCCCTTATTGATCCGAGTACCATAATAATGAGAAGCTCAAAGTAGATAGTTTCCAAATGATGCTTAAGGACGAAATCCGTGAAGTAACCTCACCATTTAAGTGTAGTACCTTGGAAGATCTTCTAAGTCGGGCTCGTGTGAGAGAAGCGGATTTGGTGAGAAAGAAGAGTAAAGAAGATAAGGATGTTAAGAGAAAGCAAGTGTTTGGAGATAGAGAAGGTAAAAAGCCAAGGTTTGATTTAGGTAGAAGGGCCGGAGTGAATTGATAACGCTACACGCGTCGTTCGGGGTCAAGGAAACTTCCTTTTCTTCGAGCAAGTTTTATAACACCCGAGGCAGTGAACCTAATCGTTGTAGTGTAGTAATTAGGGTAAGCCACGGGTATTGATATCGTTCTCTAGGGGAATAGGAATGCTAGTAAGGAGTTACTACGCTAAGGTTAAGGTTGAGGAAGATTATTTTTGTATCTTTTTATATTTTATGAAATGGAAAGGTACGAATCTCGGGTATTGGATTTGGGGGGTTGGTATTTCTACCGATTACTCTACTATTATCTAATTATCTAAACTAAGGTTGTGGGAGTCTATGTCTAATTAATGTGTGCTCGTATGATAGTTTAAAGATGTGTTTACTTAGTTTGTATTACTCCTTAATTATCTCCTATTGGTGGTTGAATTGTCACGTCCTTATTCCTAGTTGCGTTGTGTGTCTAAAGTTGTAGGGTATGCGTTTCTCCCTAACTCTTTGAAATTACCAAAGGGTCTTGTCTACAAACCCACTAGGGATGATAAACTCCTACTCTAAGGCGCTCTTTGGATGGTTTAGCCTACAACTACTCAGGTAATTATATTCTAAGGTTCACAAAGATGAATCAAGCATTAAGTACACAACGAATGACCTATCGCATTACTAGATCATTAATCAACTAAGATAAGAAACAACCAATCAATATTCAATAATTAAGTTTCATACTTCCTAAGCAAACACACAAGTAAATTAGCCGGACATGGAGAACATGCAAGCATACACACAAATAATCAAAGACATAATTGAATTAATGAAGTAAAGACTTATCTTGATGTAAGATAGGGTTTAAAACCCTAAAATACTGTACAAGACACCTTAGGTTCGGTTTTAGGTTTTTACTCCAAAGACTCTTGTTAGGAATTAGAAAATTCCAGTGCTGAAAGAGTCGGTCACCCCAACTATTATCTAGCATAAGTTAGCTCGTAGATTGGTCATTAGTTACGGTTTATGTAGTTAGTTAATAGTGTAAAATAGTTTAGTGCAACACCGTGGAAGAAGGTCGGGTCTTTACCCACTGTATCCCTGATCCACAGGCCGTCAGGAGGTCGTTTAGTTTGTAACCTATAAATACCCTCTACCTTGCAAGGTAGAGGGTTGGATGTTCTTGGATAATCTAATATTCCACAAGTTTCTCTCACTAGAATGTCCCACTCTTTCTCTCTCTAAAACCATCTATGTGCTCATGTGTTAATGTTATGATGTGTAAGTGAAAAGTTAATATCTCACAATTGGTATCAAGAGCCATGGTTAGATCATATCTTGCACATCTTTGGATTTATAGTGGTTTTTAGGTGGTTTTTGAGTTTGAAAAAGTTTAGTGGTTTTTGCATCATTTGGTTGATTTCTTGTGTTAAAGTTTGAATTTTGTTGGTACTTTTATGTTTAGAATCATCAAAAGTGTTTAGGTTTTCATTTGGTAAGCTTGAATCATCTTGGTTGGGTTGTTCTTGGATTGAAAAGTGAAGGTTACTTGGTTTTTCATGTTAGCGACTTAGCTCTCGGAAAAGTTTCTTGGTAGCGACTTGCTTCATAGTTTTGTAGCGAGTTACAGTTATAAAAGCTAGCGAGTTAGAGCTAGCGAGTTAAAGTACAAGTAGTGGAATCTCCACTACGGTTAGCGACTTGTGGTAGCGACTTAGTCTGTAGCGAGTTGCTCTTTAGCGACTTGCATATCTAGCGACTTGTGT